>CM033730.1:36477707-36710207 GCA_019671005.1 Hibiscus mutabilis
TCCTGTCTTCCATGAGCTTGCTTTGTAACCGGGTAAGGTATGAGTGATGAATGATTGCGGGTTAACTACACACAACGCCACAATATTCATAATGTTAATATAGTTGCGAGAAATAAATGCATGTATAATGATGCGAATGTCATGATGCAAATGCAAGAATGTATGCAGATAAGGTACTGATTCCGCTGGTAATCACCCTTTTGAACTACTTCCACGGGAATTAAAGGGTCTAGATTACAACAGAGTTTGTATTACAAAATAAAGATCCCTAATACAAAAGATCTAATTACAACACAGAGTCATATAGATAAGCTCTAGCTCTATCTCCTAATTTTCCAATTGCCCTGAGCAACTTGCTGAATCTGGGAGCTTCTTCCATTTCTGGGACTATGAAAGGTCTGAGTGTTTCAGCCTCGACAGCCAAATCATTCAAATGCTTGGCGACTCGCTGTATGTCCTCCATCAAGTTTACGTAATACTGGTCCCTATCATGTACCATCCGGGCAGCGTCACGCAGTCTCTTTTGCCAATAAGTGTCCCCTCCGGCTGCAGCCTCCTCGAACACACTAATTCTTTCCTTGTAATCCTCAACAGTTGCTTCGAGGGACTTAATTCGTGCTCGTAACACGCCCACTTCGCGCTCTCTTTCTTGCAGCTCAGCGAAATTATTTCTCTGGCAGTACATTCGAAGGGAGTGTTCAACTTCTGCCACCTTTCCTTTTAATTCGCCATTCTGACTTTGGCTTTGCTCCAGACTTTGAATAGTGTCATCGTACAGTTTTTGCATCTCTAACAGTCTATTTCGGCTGCTCATGGAATTTCTTTTCCATACGACGATGCTTTCTCTCTCATGATGGACAGCTTGTTTTCCCTTGCTGATTTCTTGCCTGAATCTTTCCTTTTCTTGATCAATAGCCTTCTTGGCGGACCGTTTTTCTTCCTCTATAGCCAACCGGCAGCTTTCCATCTCTTTCTCGATCGCTCTCTTGCTGATTTCTCGTTCTTCTTCCACCAAACGGATACCATTCATTCTTTCTCTTTCCACAGCTATAAATTGACTCCGGCCTTCTGTATTTTTGCTTGTAGTAGAAGGGCATCTTTTTTATAAAGAGCATTCTTGTCGCTCAAATCTGCATTTAATTTCTTCAACTGCCTAATGATCTCGTCCCGCTCGTCAACCTCTAAGCTTGCCTTATAGAGCTCGCTCGCATGTTGGGTCTGTTGGATGTCTATTTTCCTTTTAATTTCTTCGAGTTTATTCCTTAAGATGTCAGCTTCAGACGGTACCACCCTTGTAAGCTCTTCGAGTGACACTGCTGGTCCTTGATCAGATTCGGGAATCACATTATTAACCCTCAAACGTCTCCAAATATCGTAGTCTGGGGTAGTCATGTGCTCGGTATCTCCTTCCACCCTGATCCGGTAACAATGGTCCCAAGCCCTCATGATGGTCTGAATTTTTCCTTTGAACTCCCCTTTGAAAAGAAATTCAGTTTGGCTTAATCCGGCGGTATTGGGAATGAACTGTCGTGATCGGAACTATCGAGACACTAAAAGCGGAGCACATGCGATCCCTCCGTGCAATCCCAACATCATCAGCCAGTCGAAATCACCACAACTATATAGAAAATAATTAACTTTACCGAGCCATGAGACCCTCCATGCTATGTCTTCGTCTTGAATGTTCCTGAAGAAACTAGTCCACATTTTTTGTTTTCAAATCCTCTCGCCATTCCTTTGCTAAGTACTCCCGTAAAGGCAAAAAACCTTGGAAGGATATCCCCGGCAGGACCCTCGTCGGTGTCTTCCACATGTGACTCTGAATCCATACCTGTAACAGCTGTGCGCATCCTCGAAAACGTCATTCTTCATGTTTCCGGCTAGCATTTAAGGAAATGAAAGTCTCGACCAAGATTGCTGGTACTGGGTTTGCTTTCCGTTTTACCCTCTCAAACAAGTCCAGAATGGCTATGTCAATGTTCCTGAGTACTCTTGGAAAGATCACCAAGCCATATATTCCTAAGGCGAACATGTCCATTTTCTTTGCCTCGTCTGGATGTGTCGGTATGATGTCCCGAATACTTTCCCATGCAAAAATTGTATTGTCTCCTCGGATCTGAAGCAGGCCATTAACCCAATCGTCACTCATTCCCGCAAAGGTTTTGAGTTTCGTAGTGTAATTCTGATTCCTCGGAGGCTTCACGTAGATCCAATCTTCCTGAATGTTTTTCTGGTTAAGTAAAGCAGTGTATTCTTCTACTGTAGGCATCATGTCCTGCCCATTGAAGGTGAAGCAGCAAAAAGCCGGATTCCAGAACTGGACTATAGCTCGGAGCAGGGGATGGTTAATCCGAACATATAACAGCTGTGCAATGTCGCCATAACTATCGCAGAACAAGTCTTGTAGTCTTCGGTCCCATCTTTCCCAAATGCTTTGAAGATCCCATAAATTGTTCTGTTGGAGACTCACATAGGTGTACCCTGCTATTACGCGTTCATTCGGCGAACTGTCCCCTTGGGTTTTCTGGTTGACCTCTGACCAATGTCTGACTGACAAATTAAGCTCTTCTTTCCTAAGACACCTTTTTTCCATGGTGAAAGACTTTTTGATCAGGCAAACCACTTGATCCAGTACCTTTATGTGATGCAAATGTATGATGTATGAAAAAAAACAAAAGCGAAAAGAAAACAAGTCAGTACCAGATAAAATTAATAAATATATAAATAAAAGGACAAAATTAAACAGAATAAACACACAAAACAACCCTATTTATCCCGTCTAAAACCTAAGGTTATCCGCATGGCTCTAAATGGGTAGGTTTCTATGTATTCTCTGCATACAGTCTTGGTTCTAGGAAGTATCCGAATTGTCCTTGCTGTCCTCTACTAAGAGTAGCGAGGCCCCCGATCATCACCCATTATAGGCTCCTTTCAACCGGGTTCAATTTAGGGGGACCCATTCGCTTATGCCCGTACGAAGGAACGATATCCTTACGAAAGCATAAGGTACTCGAGCCCCGAAGGTACTTGCTAGGGCCATACGGGAGAACGATATCTCCACGAAAGCATTAGCGTTTTCCCCCCACTTAAAAAAAAACGGGTTTATATGCCATATTTTAAATGCGTTAAAATAAACGCGCAATTATAACCGAATGTTAATTTAATAGTCACTTTAATATGGAACTTCCAATATTAGTAAAGCGGTAATTATTTTAAAAGCTTGACTCTCATTTGTTTTTGAAAAAAACAAAAATAATCCCCAGCGGAGTCGCCATCTGTAGCGATGTCTTTTTTCGCTAAAAAACGAAGTTTCGAATGTGTTTATGATTTCGGATATAAAACGTTTATTCCGTGGGGGTTTAAAAAATCACGATTTATTTAAAAATTGGAGTCGCCACCGGCCACTTAGGTAGGCCGAACACCATAAAACCATAGATTCAAAAACTATTGGGTTCGGGAGTCGGTTACGGATGGGGAAGGATTAGCACCCCCACACCACCCAAAATTGGTACTTTAATAATTACCGCTTTATTAATATTAGATTTTCCGGATTAAAGTGACGATTAGTTTAAAATTCGGTCATAATTGCGAATAAATTTTAAGGGCCCCGTTATTCGAGGGTAAACGCTCAACCACTATCACTACGCCTGATACTGGCCCCGTTTACGCTCGGATAAAAGGGCACCGCATTAACAATTTATATATCATATGCAATCTTAGTGGCAAAAATATAAAACATGGCGGATAATTTAAAGACAGTAAATATTCACATAACAGAATACTAATCTAACATAAATAAAATACGTAATTAAAACACATATATACATATCAAGCTTAATAGTAGATAAAGACAAATTTGACATGTCACAATAACTAGGCATGAATAAATACGTGCGTGGACAAAAACATATATTTCAAGAAGACACACCTATTAGAAATAAAACACATTTCAACACATATAGAGCAATATATTATACATAAAAGAAAATACACTAACACGTAACCTAAAAAGCCAAGAGAACATACAATACATACAAAAATACAAAACATGCCGTGTACGAGCCAACTAGAACATAACATGCTTAATACGAATAACCGAACAAAAAGATACATAACCATCATAAACTTAACACACATATACATGTAAACATGAAAATACAAGGCATATACGAGGGATATATAATAAGGCAAAAGACTACATCAGCATATACGATTATAATACGAACATAAATATTTACATGGAAACAGGACTGAAATGAAAAGAAATAAACATCAGTGGCAGAAATTAAAGGATAATAATATGCAATTTAAGGACGAAAATGCAAAATAGACAGAACCTAAAAGGATCAAAACTGTAATTGGACCAAGGGGCAGACCCGAAATGAAAAATTCAAAAATGCGGGATGGTTAAAGGGGTAATTTTACCATTTAAAAACTGATTCGGTGTAACTTAGGGACCGGATTGCAATATTTTGAAATATAAGGAGGACTGGAATTGTAATTATACCATGCGGCAAGACAGAAACGAAAATATTGAAAGCGCGGGGGGATTTATTACGTAATTTACCCATTTCACAAAATAATAACACCTATAAATCCCCCTTTTTTGGCCAGACTCAAATTTTCTCATTTCGTTTCATTTTTCGGTTTTTATAATAACTTTCGTTCTTTTTTTTCTCTCAACTCTCCCTAATAAACCCAGAATCCGACGGCTGGCCGCCGTCTTCTCCGCCGCCGGCCGCCGCTAACCAGCACCGGCGACCCCCAAAAAATACACCAAAATAACCCTTACCTTACCCTCGACACGAATCCGAACTTGGATTCGGGTAAAAAGCCTTTATACATCCTAGATCTAAGAAATACGAAACCTAAAAAACCCCATTTTTTTGTATTCAACCTAAAACGAAACCAAAAAAGGACCTCCCACTCCTTTGAGTTCACCATACTCGGCTTGGGAAAGCCGAAGAGGCTTATCACTGGTGAGGGGAGATCTACAGACGACGATGGTAACGACCCTCAACCTTTCTTTTTTTTATTTTACTACGTATATTTTGTATGCATGCAACAAAGTGGGAAAAAAAAGAGAAGAGTATTACCACTGAAGACTTTTTTTGTATTTTTTTCTTTCGATTACAACTTGGCTCATTTCGATTACCACTCGTTGTTTTACAAAATGTTTGTTTCATACATATATGCTTGTCTTTTGGTTTGGTACAAGTAATATAATATTTTCTTTCAAATCTGGACTGATTACTGACATAATATTTCTTTTCTTGTGTTTTGACATGTATGAGCGCGGTGGTTGAAGATCGGCATGGTGAAGCATGGTGGCGGTGTGGGGGTTCTGTCTTCGGCCAGAGGCGTTCTCGGCCGTTATATCAGATCTGATCTAACGGTCGGGCTGGCTTGAAGGACGAACGGCCCAGATAAAACCTCGATCGGTGAAACGGCTCCAGATCGTGCCACGTGGGGCTCAGCAGTCGAGGGGTCAGAGCGCGTGGGGCTCACGCACGCGTGGGATATCGAAGAGTCTGCGCGTGAACCGCACGCGCGCGTGGCACTCGAAGTGTCCAGACGTGTAGTGCACGCGGCTGGCAGATATTTTATCTTGGCTTGATCGTGGCTGTTGGATCAGATCTGGATCCAACGGCCCATAGTCATCTGCACCAAAATAATTAGAATTAAATAAGGTTTGGGTTTGGGCCTTGTAATAATATTATACTTGTAAATGGACTTGGACTGGCAATTTATTTATTTGGGTTTAATATGTATTTTTTGGATTTCATTTTATATTAGCCCAATAATAATAATATTAATATTATTATAACAGCAATACACATACAACAATACATACGTATATACCTATGCAAACATTAATTAATATAACATACCAGCATACGTACATATAATCATACACATAATTAACATAACATGTACACACATTATCCGTAAAAACAAATACGCTCGTACTAAATATAGATACATGCGCGATACACATACACCGTATTACTTATTAATATGTATACATACATAGTTTATAATATACATGCACACACCACACATTTTATATATATTAGTAACACTTATGCACATAATAAACATATAACATAATATAATACAATGTATACATGCAACAATAATTATACTAATATGTATTTACAGACCAGATAAAAATGAGTGATTACATTAGTTGCTTGAATCATTTCTGGAAATTTTAATGGAAGCTAATTCATGTTGTGAACCTAGGATGTGATTGGAGAACTCTTGAATTGTTGTTAAAAATTAAAGATTAGATTGGGGGTTGTTTTAAACAAATGAAAATCGATTAAAGACTATGCATGAATGTTCAAATGATGAATTTTTTGGTGGTCAATATTGAAAATGCTAGATTTCAACTCATGCTATGAATTGATCTAAGTACAATCTAACATATGTCTAAAGGGCTAATAGATGAGTAGAAAAATTATTACTATTTAATTTGATTGATTGGTGTTAATGTGCTAATGCCCTATTTTAGAAAGGATTAAGAATCTCCTAAATGTATGTTACATGTATGTATGAACATGTTTATGTGTATAAAAGTATGTAAGTGTAATCTACCCAGAAATTATGTATATGTGTATATGAGTGGGCTGTTTTGAATGAATTAATGTAGGTATGTGTAACCTGCCCAAAAATTGTGTATATATGTATGTAAGTGGATTATTTTTATTGAAGCAATGTATACGAATGAAAGCTACCATGTTCTATATGAAATATAAGGTATTTGGACTGTTTTGTTGTATATAAATGTATGTATTTACAAGCTACCCCGTTTTGTAAAAATATACATATATGAAATTGAGACTGTTTTTATACTATACATGAATGTTAAGGGTTGTCATTGAATGTTTAACACTGCTATGGACTGATTTTGATATGTATTTGTGTGTATATATGTTGGCTAGGCAGAATTGCTTAAATTGAAAATAAATGGACTAATTTTGAGTGAATTACATGTATATATGCCTAATTGGACATATTTGAATGATTAAATGTATATAAGTGTAAACTGCCTTGTTTGGCATGTTTGTATGCTTAATTGGACATATTTGAATGATTAAATGTGTATAAGTGTGAAATGCCTTGTTTGGCATGTTTGTGTGCTTAATTGGACAGATTTGAGTGATCAAATGTGTATAAATATAAGCTACCCTATTTGGTGAATGTTTGAAAGATTGAATTGATTCTAATATATAGTTATATTCTTGTTACACTTAGACCAAGAAAAAGATAGGAAGGAATTAGATAAGTAACAAGTTTTGGTTAAGGATTCGGGTATCCCGTAACTTCGGGATAAGATGTGGGTGTAGTTTAAAGTCTTAGGATAGGCTAAATCCTTCCCAATCATTTCTTGCTAACTTAATTACATTCTTTGTTCTAAATTATGATGAGCATAAGCAAGCTTGGATTTCAGGTGAGTACCTAATTAATTGGTGTGTTTTGCTATGAGTGCTTGATTCGATGAGATGTTTGTGGTTAGACCTATATGTGTTGAATGAAAAATCTTGCTATACCATCATTCTAATAAGAAAGAAATAATACATTGAGAACTTGTAGATAAATCTTATGCGTGCCTGTTGAAAGGGTAATATGTTATGTATAATGGTGTTTAACTCTTAATCATGAAAAACGTTATGTGAACTTGATAACATGTCTATAATGGGAACTATACATGATACATATTGATAGTAATCTTGGCAATGATGCCATTCGATTAAAAGAAATGATTCGATGAGAAGTTCACATGCGGTGAACACATACCCAAATTAAAAAAGGGTATTGAGCTTACGGATATGATATCATGATAAGGAGCTATGCTCACTTTGTTTCTAATACAAGATGATAAATGTGAAAACCTTGGTTTTGAGTCAGTCTTAAGTATAGTTGGCATGCCATAGAGTCCATAGAGCTCGTGATTTGGGTGGACTAAAGTCCTTATTTGGCGACAGTGGGAGGGAAGTATTATGGTCACTTGGCGACAGTAAGAGGGATTGACTGGTACTGTGAGTACCTTGCTTTGGCGACAGTTTGGTTGGAGATTCGAGTACCTAGGTTGTTACTTGATTCTCAAGGCTATGCTAAAGATAATACATAAAATTACCAATTGAATAAACATATTAGTTTGATAACTTAAGAGATAAGTAATATATGAGTACAAAATGACATGTTTGATAGCTTTGGATAAGTAAATCATGTTTATAACATACTATGCTTGATGATTTATACGATAATTAACATATGTATATGAGATAATATGTTCAACACGTTAAATGGACAGTTTTGTCTAGAATTAACAATGTTGGGACTGTTTTGCAATGTTTAAATTGTATGGTCGTGTTAAATGGACAGTTTTGTCTAGAATTAACCATGTTGAGACTGTTTTGCAATGTTTAAATTGTATGATCATGTTAAATGGACAGTTTTGTCTAGAATTAACCATGTTGGGACTGTTTTTACTATGTTGATTGTATATATGAACATGTGGTCAGTTTCGATCATATATGAAGATTAAGTGGGCTGTTTTAATATGTATGTGTATATACATGCTTGAGTGAACAACTTTATGAACATGAACATGTCTAAATTGAATGTCTAAGTGTATGTATGTGTATATACATGCTTGTATAAACATCTTTATGAACATGAACATGTTTATTTTGAATGTCTAAGTGTATGTATGTGTATATACATGCTTGAGTGAACATTTTTATGAACATGAACATGTCTAATTCGAATGTCTAAGTGTATGTATGTGCATATACATGCTTGAGTGAACATCCTTATGAACATGCATATGTCTAATTCGAAGGTCTATGTGAAATATATATATATATATGTGTATACATGTTTTGCTTAATATGTTAAGATAATACATGCCAAGAAATCTGTATTCATGATCTGATAGGTTAATTTGGTAACTTGTGTGATAAGTAATATCCGTATATGACATGTTGGACTAATATCTTGCGTAATAAGTAAAACATGTTTAGAGTATGCAATGTTCGATAACTTGTGAATTAAGCAATACATGCCTATGAATTGCTATGTTGGAAGTCTGGTGATCATAATATTATATCCCTTGTTGTCATTGTTTGCTTGAATCATTGTTTAACCTTGGAGAAAAATTAGAAATGCATGCTTTAGATCATTTATGCTACCTCACTAAGCGATCGCTTACTCTATCATTTCAATACTTTTTAGGATGGATTTGCTTGTGTTTATTTGCTGAGCTCGATCGAGATCACGAGTGTGAAGGTGTATGTTCATACTCACCTTATGAACTCCTAGATGATGGCACATAGTGATTAAGAATGCATCATGCATGATTAATTCTTGTTTGATTTTATATTTATAAGCTTTATAAGCATTCAAACTTTGTAATGGGCCTCTAATTTTTATGGTAGTTGCTATATAAGTAGTATGGTTAGTATGATTGAATGGTGGTTTTAACGTCTATATGTGCTTTAAGTTGCTAAACCTCTTGATGTCATATGCGTAAGTGGAATGTTATTCATATATCCATCACAACATGTGTTATCCCGAAATAGGTAACATAGTTTGTATGTTTAGATTAGCGTTATAAACAAGCAATTAGTAAGTATATCAACGAATTCATATAATGTAATTGCTAAGTGAAAGTTACATGTAACTGGATAAGTTTGGTTTAAGCTTGAAACAACTTTGATATTAATAATTAATTGTACTATCATCTTTTCTTAAATGATCTTTAGTGTTTCATGGTTGCTCGATGAGTCATATAAGCTAAATGTGAAATTCAAATTTTTACTTGTTGATTAAGCTATGTTAGTTTTGATGTTCGTTTCCTATTTGCCATAGTTATATGTTTGTTGCGAAATGTCTTAGAAATAACTTGAGGCATGCAAGTTGTAATCAATCTAAGAGTAATAAGGTGTATGAAAGGAAAAAGAGTTATCGTAATAGTAGAAAACATGTAACCACCTTGTGATTCGAAGTACCAAAATTATAAGGACAAGTTGTGATCTAATGGTTGAAGTGTTTTGCTATATGTATGTAAATTTGATTGTTCATGATTGAATCTTGAGGTGGATCTATCAAAGATTTAAAAAGTTTTAAATCATCCTAAATTTTGACTACATGCTTTGTTGAGAAGTTCTAAGTCTGTACATTTTTCTTTGTTTTTTTTCCTGTTTTGTAACACTTCTTGAACCGGTTTTCTCTTAGACCGGGTAAGGGGTGGTACAAGACTATCAAGTAAGACTTTTCTGTGATAATCTATTAGCCATACGTCTAGCAGAAAATCCAGTTTTTCATGAAAGGACAAAACATATAAAAGTACACTATCACTACATTCGCGAGAAGATGGAGAGATCAAAATGGAGCCAACAAAGAAAGATGAACAAATTGCAAACATATTTACGAAAAGTCTAAATAAACTAAAGTTTGAGAAGTTTAGACAAGCACTCGATATGATTTACAAATTATCTATAGAGAGAAATCGTTAAGGGGGAGTGTTAGAAGTCAACTGACTTCTCTTTCTTTCTCCAGTGCTCTAGAAACAATATTCTAGAGTTCTTCAAATTAGTCCTAACAATTAACTAATATATTATTATAATAATAAAACAATGTGAAATATCTAATTGTACACCGACTTAAACTACCTATAAATAGACGTGTGAGAGAGTGCAAGTTGAGGTGTGAAAAAGAAGAGTGCACAGGTGCAAGAGAAGAGTGATGAGTGCAAGTTGTGCGAGTGACGTGTGTGTAAGAAAAGAGTGTAAGTGTGCTGGTGTAAGTGAGTGATGTGAGCTACAGTCAAGTGGGTGACTAGGCGTACAAGAGAAGAGAAGAGAAGCATAGAAACATATTCAAGTGTCGAGAGAAACATCCTAGTGAGGTACGTAGTTGTAATATTTGTTGTATATTAATAAATGTGTCATTCCCTCTTGTAATTAAAAGTTTTCTGGTTGAGCCTTAATTTATGTATTTTGGTGCATTTGAATTGATTATTATATGGTTGGATATGCCATCTGAATGTTATATGGTCGGCACTGCCGCCTGAATAGTATATGATCGGTTCTACCGCCTGATTATTGTATGGTTGGCACTGCTACCTAAGGTATTGTGCACTAAAAATTTAGAAGATAAAAAGGCTAACCGACTCAGGGAGTTTGTGTAGTAATATTAGTCAGTCTTAGGTCCTCTATAGTAGGCGTGTTGGGTTTGTCGGGTTTCCAGTAACTTATTTTTAGTGGCCTAATTTTTAAGCTTGGCTTTAGACCACTAAAATTTCAGAAACACAAGAGGTGTGGGCGGGTAAAAGAAGAATAGAAAACAAGAATTAGAGAAAACGAGGGTTGAAGAAGTAGAAGAAAAATATTAATATAATATGGTGACATTTTCATAAAATATTTTAAAGCAAGTTATCACGGGTCACCAAAATTCTGACCTCAAATGTAAACTAAGAGAAATAATTTGTGATAAGTCGACAACCACTAAAGTAAGTGGTTAAAAACTTTCAGTTGACATATTCTTTTTCTTCTAGGTTATGGATTCTAGACTTAATAGGAGTAAATTTCCTCTGCCCCTCTTCTAAGTAGGAATTATTCAAAAAAAAAAAGAATAATTCGTGATAAAAACAAGATATGCTTGAACTAGAAAAAAAATTTCTCAAAAAAAAATTGATCACGAGTTTTTTCAATAAAAAAATCAAATGAATTCAAATATATTTGAGTGGGTTTTTTTGAATAGGGATGGCAATATAATCCGAATCCGATCCGATCTGAAGAAAAAAATGTGATCCAAATCCAATCGAAAAAAGTCCGAATTCGAATCCGAAAAAATGGTCCGAGTCCTAATAGAAGGTCGATCAGATATGGACATTGCCATGATCCGGTCTAAATCCATATCCGATCCATATATGAATCCAAATAAAAACATTTAAAACTCTTAGATTGAAATCCTAGTTAAGTTGAATTGGGATTATATATATATTGAGATCCTAATTAAGTTGAATTGAGATTATATATATATTGAAATCCTAATTAAAGTTAAATTAGGATTATATATATTAATATATATTGAAATCCTAATATGAGTTGAATTAGGATTACAAAGGCTATATAAAGGCATAAGAGATCTAACAATCATCAATGCTTTTTGAAAAAAAACATCTAAATAGTTTTGAGAGTGTTATATATCTAGCAGTCAACTTTTATTGTTTAGCATCAATGGCTCCTCCTAAAAGTAGTGGTACGTTAAATATTTTTTTCACATTAAATTTTTAGTTTAATGTACTCTTGATATTTATATTTTTATGTATTTTCAATTGAAATTTTCTATGAAAAAAAGAATAAATTCATTCGTTTTTATTGTTATAATCTTAATAGGAATGCGAGATGAAAAATCTTCTACTCCTTTTATATCTTCTCTTTCTCTTTTAGGAGATGATTCAACAAAAGAAAAAGAGACATGTGTTCAAACTGCAAATGACGAGGATTGCGTGATTGGTGGTGGTAAGAGAAGTTTGATGGAAATTATTTTTTATTTAAAGATATTTGTTTGAGATGTTACTTTAAAAAAGGAGAAAATTAATTGAATTCGGACTTTCGGATTTGAATTTGATTTTAGATATTTTATTGGATCGGACTTAAATTTTTTAGATCCGATTATTAATTGAATTGGACTTAAATTTTATAAGGTCCGATCCATTGCCATCCCTATTTTTGAAACATTTATTTAAAAAATTATAATTGAATCATCTAATATAATATAGGACCACATAGATTGGCCTCCCCAAACAAAAATAATAGAATTAGGCCCATAGTTCTATACCAAAATTGAAGGCCAATTTGGTAAATTAATTAATATTATGAAACCAAAAGTCCGAAAAAGGAACATATTGCATTCAAAAATCAACGACTATATAAACTAATAGGGATTAGTTCAAATGGTAAGTAGTTTGGTATCACTTAAGCATGTCTCGAGTTTGAGTTGTTGTGTATGTAAAAAATTTTATCGGGAGACTCACTTATCAAAATTATGCGTGCGACACGGGTCGGTTCGTATTAATCAAGGTGAAGTTTCATATTTTTCGAGCTATGCACATAAATTTTATTAACGATTTAATCAGATATTATTATAAAATCATGTTAGAAATATTAAAAATTAGTTAATTAAATTTGACTTTGGAAAAGGAAATAGGGAAATATACACAAATTCAATACTTGACTATTTGAGGACAAAACTTAACTTCCATGAAACTTCTTGGCAAGATCCAGTTCTAATTTTCTTTTTTCTTTTTTCTTTGTTTAAAGGTCCATTTGATGCCGAGAAAAATCGAAGAAATTAGTTATGATGTTGGTTCAAATATTAATCTAATAAATTTTATTTTTCTCTTTTTATCATTTAAAAATCACTATTATTCGAATAAAATGTAAAAGTAAAATATTTTTACCTGAAAAATAATTATATGGTGATTATATAGTTTGACACATGAAATCAACTTCAAGGTTCAAAATTGATATCGAAGTTTTTTTTTCCTTCTAATTAGGCACTTCTGAAACTTGGCTTTAAAATTTAATTTGATACTTAAATTTTATTGGTCAAATTAAGTATATGAATATTTTGGTTCAAATTTGTACTTGAACTTAGATTTCTTATCCAAACTAATACTTACGACAAATGATTTATTTATACCAATTTGAATCGTGTTAAATCCATTTACAAAATAAAAGTCCTTTCTTAAATACTTAATTTGAAAAAAAAAAGATTTAGATTCTAAATTGGAAACTAGACCAAAATTAAGTACTTAATTGGATAAAATAAACTTGGATATCAAATTGAACAGTGAAATCAAATTCAAGTAGGTTTTACTGTAGAATAAGTGCCTAAATTATATTATTTTTTTATTTTAAGTGCTTAAAGTTTATTTTGGTCAGAATAAGTGTATAAAGTTTCATTTTTGTTTATTTTAGGTGACTGTAGTTTTAAAAAAAACTCAACATCCAATTATTATTTGACACGTAATTTATTTTAGACACATTTTGACCTTAAAAAATAACTTTAGGCACTTATTATTATCAAAATAAACTTTAGGCATCTAAAAAAAACGATATAGTTTGAACACTTATTTTATATTAGAGCAAAAAAATATGCCAATGAAAAGGTTTAAAGAACAAAAATGGGCCAAAAGGACTATAATCTCATAAATAGGCCCCCCAAAATTAAAAGCCCAAGGCCCATTGAGAATGCCTTGTTCTCCTACCGAAACTGCAACACTTTGTTTATATGTTAAACTTTATCGTTTTAAGTTTAACGTTCAACACACAGCTCAGAATCTGAGAAAAAAGAAGAAAAAACACAGAAAATAATTAAATTTATATTATTTTTAATTAAAAGGGAAAAAAAAAACCTAGATAAAGAGAAGAAGAAAGAAATAGAGAAGGGGTGAATCGATCTATCTAAGCTTTGATCTTATTGTTTCAAAGGTAATTCCTTTTCCCCCATTAATTTCAGCATCCCTATTTGTTTCATGTGTAGGGTTTCCCTTTACTCAAATTTGGGAACTTTCTTTTGTTGTTTGATTTTCTGTTTTCCCAATTGCTTAAATGCTTTAAACTCCATAAATTTCTCATGAATTAGGTTATCTTAAGCTCACTCTTTTAGACTATTCGATTAATTTTCTGAGCAAAAAGCTCTGTTTTATTTGGGAAAAGAAGCAAAGAATTTAGCTTTATTGCTTCTCCTGGGAAAAAGCTTGAGTTGGTCTATTTTTGTTGCTTAGGCTTATGATTACCGGAAGCTTTTGCCCTTTTTTTTGGCATTTTAAGTTAGGTAGAACTTAGAAGGTTATTAGTTTGATCTTATTGGTGATATTTTGCATGTGTATGCACATGGGTTTAGATAAAAACGCTTTTCCCTTTTGCAGATTTTTTATGATTGGGCTAATTATTAGGTTGGTTTTTGAATTTGGGGTGTTTGGAGTAATGGGTATTTCTTATCTTATGGAATTTGTTTGGAGCTCTTGTTTGTTTTGCTGGTTCTTCTTCGAGCTTATGCTGTTATTACCTATTTTGTTTGGAGCTCTTGTTTTATGGTTTTTTTTTTTTTTTGGATTCTGACGATTCTGCTAGTTATAAGGTTGGTTTTTGAATTTTAGGTATGTGGCATAATTGGTATAATTATTTAGTGGGATTTTTTCAGGATTCTTAATTGTTTGATGGTTTATTAATTAAGATTGTACTGTAACTAACTATAATCTGTTGAATTACTTTGTTTTCGAATTTATAATGGTTTTAGATGTCAAGTATGTTTTGTTTCCAAAGTAATTGAAATTATGTTTTAATCAGATATTTGATTTGATATACATGCCAACACAGTTCGTGGTTGGATAATGGCTGTTGAGGCTCCTGCCAAACATTTTTACGATTTTGATGATGATGATGATGATGGGCCCGTGGTGTTCAAGAGGAATAATACCTCATCCTCTAAGAAGAATCAGTTAAACACAGAAGTAAAGAAGGCACCGTCTCAAAGGTCTGATGGACAATCTGGGAGGCAAGCCTCTGATGCTCGAGCTCGCAATGGTCAAAGTTCCAGTTCCCAGAACAAGTCCATTCCAACTTCCAAGTTACCTCCCGTGCGATCACCTATTTTGAGCCCAAAATCATCAATTTCACCTGTGAAGGCATCACCAGTGAGATCGCCAGTAGTGAATTCTAAGGCATCAACTTCGCTTAATGATCAACTAAAACAAGCAACGAAGCAGAATATGTTTACTGCTGTCAAGGAAGAGAAAAGCCCGATTAAAACCACTGAAACAAACAGTGATGATGACGATGATGATGATTCACAACCTTTGAGTGCAAGGCTTAAGGGGATCTCAAGCCAAAGCAACAAAGGGGCAAGCACTTCAACTCCTGCCCAATCACAGCGATTAGTACCGAAGATTGAGATAAAAGGATCTGCTGAAGATCCTGATGATGAAGCTCCTCTGTCTGCAAGGTTCAAAGTGAAGTCGAATACAGGGACATCAAGTAGTAAGCCATATGAATCTCATGAGAAGAAACCTATGGCTTCTAAAATTCTGCAGAATGGTTCTACCATGAAGGACAAGCAGCAAAAGTCTTCTGTGTTGTCGGATAAGAGACCCCTTGATAAGGACAATTCATCAGATCAGTCTTATGTTAAAAGGCCAAAGATTTCAGATACACCTACAACAATTAAATCCAAGCAAGTTACAGTGAAAGCAGAAAAATCTGAAGAAGATGATGACCATATTCCAATTTCCCAGCGTATAAAAAAGTCAGTTTCATCAAACAGTAAAACATCGTCCGTGAATCAAAAAGCGACCAAAGTTGTCTCTTCATCGCTTAAAAAGATAAATAAAAAGTCGAAGAAAGAGATGAAAAATTCTAAATATAGTAAGTCAACGAAGCTGTCACCTAGTTCTGGTGATGGTCAGAAAAAGTGGAGTAGCTTGGTTCACAATGGTGTCATTTTCCCACCTCCATACAAGCCTCATGGGGTTAAGATGTTGTACGATGGACGACCAGTTGATCTAACTCCTGTTCAAGAGGAGGTCTCTCTCCCTCTCTCTATTTACATATAGTGTTATATGTTATTGAGTTATCATGTGCTTTTTGAGAACCAATTTCATTAATGCCATTGCAATTTGATGAAAGGTCAAAGTTCTCATTTGAATTGTTTCCGGTTGTTTTAACCTGATCTGTTCATTCTGCAGGTGGCAACAATGTTTGCTGTAATGAAAGAAACAGATTACATGGGTAAACCACAGTTCAAGAAGAATTTCTGGGAGGATTGGAGTAAGATACTGGGGAAAAACCATATCATTAAGGGCTTGGACAAATGTGATTTCACTCCAATATACGAGTGGCATCTGCAGGAGAAAGAGAAGAAGAAGCAAATGAGTTCTGAAGTAAGTTGGTTCAAAATAATTTTTGGCTTCGATACACTATAGCTTTTTTTGTACTACATCTGTCTTAGAACCTGCATATTTTTTTGCTTCATGCCTTTCAAAGTCTTATAACTGTTACGCACGGTTGCTTGTGTAGGAGAAGAAGGCTTTGAAAGAAGAAAAGATGAAGCAGGAGGAGAAGTATATGTGGGCTATTGTTGATGGTGTCAAAGAGAAGGTGAAGATTTTGTTTCACTGTAGAATTCAATTTATCCCTTTTAAAAACTCTTTACTTGATTTTATTTTATTTGTTTTTGCTTATCCTCATTTTTTATGTCACTTTTCTTTTTTCTAATTCAGATTGTTCTAATTGCAGGTAGGAAATTTCAGAGTTGAACCACCTGGGCTTTTCCGAGGTCGAGGAGAGCATCCAAAGGTATTGGTGACATGTTTGACAACTTTAAAACAGTAGGAAATTGTACGCTTTAGTTTGATAGTTCAGTTTATTGGATTCTCATATTAAGCTCTTCCAATCGATCGTTGTTTATCAGATGGGAAAGTTGAAAAGGCGTATTCGTCCACGTGACATTACCATTAATATTGGAAAGGATGCACCAATTCCAGAATGCCCAATCCCTGGTGAAAGGTTAAGACTTGAGAGACAGAGTGTTTATTTTCTAGAATATATGAAAAGATTGGAAATTATTTCTGATTTGGTTATTCTTAATTTTGGGACTTTTTTGTTTGGTTGGCAGATGGAAAGATATAAAACACGATAATACTGTTACATGGTTGGCTTTCTGGAATGATCCCATTAATTCGAAAGAATTCAAATATGTATTTTTGGCTGCTAGCAGTTCTTTGAAGGGACAAAGTGACAAGGAGAAATATGAGAAAGCAAGGCTGCTGAAGGTAATAACCAATATGATGGTGCTCTTAGTTTTAATTTATTGAACCATCTGTAAGTGGTGGATATCTGTGCTTTAAATGTAGGATTATATCAAGAACATCAGAGCAGCTTATACTAAGGATTTTACAGCGAAAGATGTTACAAAGAGACAAATAGCTGTTGCGACATATCTTATTGATAAATTAGCTCTTAGGGCGGGTAATGAGAAGGTATATCATGTCCACCATGAACAATCCATTTTTTGCTTCTTTTGATTTGTGTGCAAGTACATCTGTGGGTAGGATTGAATTCAATGGAGGAAATAAAAGGTCTGAGCTGGTTTGGCCATATGCAGGATGACGATGAAGCTGATACCGTAGGTTGCTGTACGCTTAAAGTAGGAAATGTGGAATGTATTCCACCAAATAAGTTGAAGGTAAGGTTGGATTATGCTCCAAGAAGGGATTTAGTAATTCTTTGCTAACTTGTTGAAATGAGCCTAATTTTTGTAAGATTCACATTTTAAAACTGGTTGGTTTATATTAATATGCAATTAGTATTAGGCTTGGAAATTTCAGCTAGTCATTTACCTGCTAGCTGATATTAACGTTTAACATTTTTGTTTTGATCTTAGTTTGACTTCCTCGGTAAAGATTCAATTCAGTATGTGAACACCGTAGAGGTTGAGCTTCCTGTGTACAAGGCAATTGGGCAGTTTCAAACTGGTGAGTTGTTGACCACCCGTGGTTCAATTCATACGTGTATAATATGACTTGAGCTAAAGAGTTGATCTCTCCTTTATGCAGGGAAAAGCAAAACTGATGATCTTTTTGATGAGCTTGATACAAGCAAACTAAATGCTCATTTGAAGGAACTCATGCCCGGTCTTACAGCAAAAGTCTTCCGTACCTATAATGCCTCCATTACATTGGATGATATGGTATGTCAGCTTATACATGACATTCATGCATTTTACTCTATTATGCATGTGTGCTTAGCCTAGTTGTGAGACCTCAGTATGTGAGCTAAATATATTGGACCATAATGATTATAGTGATTTATAAACAATTTATGAGAGCTTTCAATGTATTGATAGCAGACCATTGTGGTTTTGTAGAGTATTTTTTTAACAGTTTTCCTATTTGTCTTTGTTTGTTTAAAATGACAGTTAAATAAAGAAACCAAAGATGGGGATGTGGCAGAAAAAGTAGTAATTTATCAGCGAGCAAACAAAGAGGTAAGGACTGTTTTTGGCTAGATGCTGAAGTTACCTATTTTAACTTTTCGGTATCTAGAATTTTGATTGTTCTTGCTGCAGGTTGCCATCATTTGTAATCATCAACGTACTATTTCAAAATCTCATAGTGCACAGATGTCAAGGTTGACTGAGAAAATAACAGAACTCAAGGTAATTTCTCTTCTAGAAAATTTCTTGGTAAACTTTGAAGTTCTTACATGTATTTTCTGTCTGGAAATGTGACTGACATGAGTGTTGCTAAGTACTTACTGAAAAATGGTCGGAGTGACATAGGCACTTAGGATGTTTTCCTCTGAGTGGTTTCAAATTTAAACATTTTCTTCTGGGAATTGGTGCTTTTCCATTTTAACCAGTGGGCTGACTTTTTTCCACTTGCTTGTAGGGTGTTCTAAAAGAGCTAAAAACTGATTTGGATAGAGCTAAGAAAGGGAAGCCGCCATTGAAGGATGCTGACGGGAAGCAGAAGAGAAACTTGACCCCTGAAGCGTATAATATCTCATTCCCTTTTCTTAAGCCTTCCATACAAATTTTTGCTTACCAACTCCGTTGATTCATGTTCGATGCAGGATAGAGAAAAAGATTGCACAAACAAATGCAAAGATCGAGAAGATGGAACGAGACATGCAAACTAAAGAGGATCTGAAAACTGTGGCATTGGGCACATCCAAAATCAATTACCTTGACCCTAGGATCACGGTTGCATGGTGCAAGCGACACGAAGTTCCCATTGAGAAGGTAAACCATATCTAACTGATTCTCACTATTGGAATGACACATTATTCAATCGAGTTTCATTTGCCTATTATATGTTGCTTTACAGATTTTCAACAAGTCTCTTCTGGCAAAGTTTGCTTGGGCAATGGATGTGGATCCCGATTTCAGATTCTGATCACCTGTAGTGATTACCAGGTTGGTGCCGTTATCCTTACTCGACCTACCGGCCCGTGCGTAAAAGATGGGGACAAAGGAACGACCCAAAGTCCCGTCTTCTTGAATGATCATCCATTTTTCCATTGAAGTTCACATTTTTCTCGGTTTTAGCGTCTGTTCATGTTATATGTCGATCTAATCTAATCACAGGGCTGGTTGGCCCATTTCTTTTTTACATCTCAAACTGTCCCTTGTTGCTAAAAGAAATTGTTTGTTTTTAACATTTGAACATTTCTTACTAACTGTTAAATGTTGGACTCCAGATACATTGAAGAATGGTTCATAAACAGAGTTAATTTTGTACTGAGATCCCTTTTTGTTATGCTATTATCACGTTAAAGGTTCTGCAGATGTTACTTTTTGGTACATAAGAGTCCTTACATTGTCTGAATACCAAGTTCCCAGTTTCTGCCATTACATTATCTGAAAACGAAGATGAAGCTGCCGTTTGAAACAAGATTCCAGGTCTGTCTGTCTGTCTTATACATCGTCTGAAAATGTTTGTTTTCTTAAGACTATACCTTCTTTAACATTCAATGTCTTTACAAAAGACGCGTTTCTCTCATTTCCGATCGATTAATTTGCTGTCTAATACAGGGGTTTGCATATTCTCAACCTTGGGAAAACCCCTTTCAACCTTTACTTCAAAGTCAATGGCTACCCATTTGGATTCCTTAAAATTGACACAGAACATGCTTGAACAATCTTCTCTGGGTTGTTCTGCCTAATGCAACTGCTAACAGATAGCAGGAAAACGAATTGTTTGACTTGTGCGAGAAACTGGATTTCATTAAGAAAACGTAAATCAAATACAAAAACCCAAATTATAAAAATAACTTCAGTATTAAGTATAGAAAAAAATATAAAATATGTAACTTAAAGAGTAAAAAAAGATTGAACCAACTAGAGTTTATATTGATGTATGAGTGGAGATCGAAAAGATTATTTTACAAATTGTTTTGCTAATAATTTTAATTGTATCGGCAAGTTACAACAAAAGAAAATCCAATTATATTAGACCGATGACCTTTTATAATTAGAGAGAATTCAAACTAAAAACAAATTGTGCCAAAATAATCCAAAATAGAGATTTTTTTGAGACTAAAACAAAAAAACTTCAGACGACAACGTTAAAACCGTCATAGGAAACATTTATTTCCTGTACTTCATTTATAAATCATTTGACGTTTAAAAACTTTTATACTTTTATTATTTGCTCTGAAGCGGTTACAAAAAATTTTTAAATTTTTCTTTATACTATTTTTTTTTTGCCGGCGGTGGCTATTGGCCGTTTTGTTGGTTATGTACATAAATAAGATTCATCTATATTGGTGAATTTTAGTTCTTGTTTCTCGTTTCTTTTGTTTTACTTTGTCAGGTTTATACCATATCTGCTTCTATGATAGTTTTTTCGTTTGCTTTTATGGCAGTTCCTTTGTCTGTTTTTATAGTAGTTTTAGTCTATCTTTTGATAGTTTAGAGTATGGGTGACGAGTACATCAAACTTCTTTGTCAACGAAGGAGGTCGAGCTGTACATGTTATGATCCCCTTTTTTGTGGTTGTGCCGATACGCCAAGAACAAGTAGCGGAAGAATTTTACTTTCTTCAAAGAGCACTCAAGGCAAAGTAATAGTTTTCTGGATTTAATTTCAAAAGATTTTTAAAGTTCTTCTGAAGGTGTTAGATTTGGTAGATTTTACTACAATTTTTTTATTTTGCATTGAACTTCTAATATTTGAGGTGTAATTTTTTTATAATCCTTTCACTATTAAATATAATTGAATTTAAAAAAAATCATTTGTCGATTAAAAAAATAAGAAATAATTTATCATTCACTCACTCTCGTTTAATGATCTAAAAAATACAAAGTTAAATGTTTTTTTTATCGGGCTTAACTGAATTCTATCCCTATTTATGTTGCGATTTGAGATTAGATAAATTCATTAGATTAAAATAAATAAGAAGTAAACAATTGTGTTACAGATAAGCTCCATGTTTTCCATGAAAAATAAAGAATATTCTTAGAAATCTATGCCTACGATTGTGATGTTTTTACCTGTTACCTGGAATTTCACTATCATTTATTAAAATCTAGATTTTCGTATGATCTAATCCAAAATTGCCTACAATTTATTTGAATAAAAAAATGGAACAAATGTTAGAAACTAGGAAGCAAATAATTCCTGGACTTGGCCGGTTGTTAATGATTTTATGTCGCTTAGCATTCGCTCTATTCCCCATTCCAATCATCCAATTACTTTTCCTCATTGTAACACGCTCCTGGATTTCATTTTTAATTATAATTTGCATTTCCATGGTTTGGGTTTTTGTTTATTTTCATTCAAGTACCGGAAAGTTTTCATTTTGTTAATCAAGTTCCCATCTTTAGCCCTTTTCTAATAAAAATTAAAAAAAGTTCTTGTTTTCTGAAGATCAACATTTCCCATCTTTCATTGTTCTTAATTATTTCCAAGTGTGTAAATCTATGCTTTTTTTGTTAGATATTAAGTCCTTTTATTGTTTTGTGTAAGGTTAATGGCATCTTCTTCAGACACATGGTTACAAGAATATAATGAAGCAGTGAAAATTGCAGATGATATCAATGGCATGATATCCAGAAACAGTTCACTGCCTGCGTCGGGACCGGAAACGCTGCGTCATGCATCAGCTATGCGAAGGAAGATTACAATCTTAGGGACTCGACTTGACGGATTGCAGTCCCTTTTGTCTAGGCCTACCGGGAAGCCATTGTAAGTCAGCTTCTTAATACGATATATCTGTGTTCGATCGCAAATTTGAATACGTTTATATCATGAACATGTTGGATTAGTATTTGGATCATGTCTTATGGGGTATTTATAAGATACGGTAGTCGAATTCGAATATGTTTTATCATGAACGATAAATTGGCTTTGATGTTGGATTAGTGTTTTGAATCACATGTCTTAATAAGATACAGTATTCCATGTTCAACCGCAAGTTCGAATACGTTTCAGAACAGAGAAGGAGATGAATCGTCGCAAGGACATGGCTTTGAATTTGAGATCGGAAGCGAATCAGATGGCTTCGGCATTCAACATGTCGAACGCTGCTAACAGAGACAGCCTGCTGGGGCTGGAAACTAAGCCGGATGCTATGAGTATAACAGTTGGTCTGGATAACTCTGGCCTTGTTGATCTTCAACGCCAAATAATGAAAGGCAAGTTATTTCAATTCTTGCTGCTTCGTCGAAATCGGTCGAGTTTTCTCGACATTTGACGGTGTGTTTTCGAGCAGAGCAAGACGAGGATCTGGAGAAGTTGGAGGGAACAGTGGTAAGCACAATGCACATCGCATTGGCAATGAGTGAAGAACTTGATCTGCACAGCAAACTCATTGTATGTTTCACATGCATCTTCTCGCTCCGTAGTCGTTAGCCTTGTGTTTCTTTAAGGCCATATCCAGGCGTCGTCTGAAAACTTTACCTTATTTCGTGGTCTTTTACGCAGGACAACCTCGACCGACATGTAGACGTCACCGATTCTCGCCTACAGGTAAAAGCACTCAAGTATTCATCTGATCCGCCCTACCGGAAAATGTCATTCTGGTTAAGTGGTATGTCATGTCATGGGAACAACATTGTTGTATTTGAATACATGATCGTTCAAGCAGTATTGAGAACAGATTAAGATATTCTCATTTCTCAAGTAAACCGAGAATTATAGTATTTGGATATTCGATTATGTCGTGTTTGGATCATTCTAGGTTCGGTTCATTTACAAAGAAAGATGCTTTTTTTGTTGTTGTTGTAACAGGGAGTGCAAAAAAAGCTGGGGATTTTGAACAAGCGCGTCAATGGCGGATGCTGGTGTATGTGCATGCCTTTAGCAGTTATCGGAATCGTGATTCTGGTTGTGGTTATGTACTTACTCATCAAATACTTGTTATAGTGATTCCAACAACACCCGAAACAACAAGCTTAGCTTGCCCTTCTTGTTGTTGTTTATGTATGTCGTGTCTGAAACTAGGTTTCAGTTACTTTAAAGCCTAAATTTATCTTTCATTTTCTTCGTATCATTTCGTGCTTTTCATATTCAAAACACAGGTTTGTAAAATTTCAAGGTAACATATTTATATATTTCTTCATAATCTTCTTATTTAATTTTTTAATATAATAGAGCAATATATATATAGGATGGTTCTGAACATGTGCGAAATGTGCGATCGCACAAGGCCCTCGAAAAAAGAGGGCCCCGAAATAAATTATTTTATGCATATAGTCATTTTCTAATAGAAAATTACCAGCAAATCTTGATTTAAAAAAGTTAGGTATTTTAAGAAATTAATAAGATGTGTATCAATATATATAGTGACAATTGGAAGATTAATAAGATAGTTCCCTTAATTTTTCATTTTCTAAAAGCTTGTGTGCATGCGTGCAATTTTTCTTAAAAATATACTTTCAATTTTCGGTTTGTAATTTCATATTTTTTTTGGTAGTGCAAAAATTTTCAATTAGTATGACATTATTTGATGGCTTCTTGTTTCATTTAATAAATTACATTTATTGAATGACATTAATCTCAAATCTTATTGCAATAATTTTGAAAATGCTCTTAAGAAAGATGTGTTATCTGATGTTGATGGAATAAGTTATTTGTTGAGCTGAAATTACTTAGAGAGCTTTTACTCAAGAAAAAAAATTGAAGCAATAAATTTATTGAAGTTTTTAAAATGTTTTAATTGCTTTCCAAATGTGACAATTGCATATAGAGTTTTATTGACTAATCCTATTATTGTTGCTTATGCAGAACGAAACTTTTCAAAATTGAAGTTTGTGAACTCGTACTTACAAACAACTATATCACAAGAAAGACTAAATGAACTTGTTTTGACGAGACTGATCTTTTGGAAGAAGTTGATATCAAAAGCATTGTAGATGATTTTGATTCAAAATATGCAAGAATAACATCACTTTTAAGTGAAAATGTTATACTTTTAGATGTTTGTAAGTCATTTTTATGTTGCTTTGGAGAGTAATTCAATATTTTTTATTAAGGAAACTTTATTTGAAAAGAAATTCTTATAAATTAAGGGGCCCATTTTATTAAATTGTACAAGACTCCTTAAATCTTTGAGCCGCCTCTCTCTCTATATATACATATAGGGATGTGATCTAGTTACTCTATGTAAAAATTCAACTAGTTTTACACTAATCCATGACCATTGGATGAGTGAAATGGATGAATGAGATTAGAAGTAGGATATGTGAAGATTATCACTTGGAAAAAAATTAGGAGCTAATCTCATCCATCCATTTCACCCATCTAATGGACATGAATTAGTGTAAAACTAGTTGAGTTTTACATAGTGTAAGTGGATCCTAACTTATATATATATATATATATATATATATATATATATATATATATATATATATATATATATATATATATATCAGAATTTCAACTCATACAAAATACAAAGCAGATGGATATTTTTGATCACCCGGTCAATTAAAAATCTTAATTTTTTAATTAATGTATAGTAAAAAATTAAAAGTTAATATTTCAAGTTAAAGGGAAAATATATGACGCACTGACGGTAGAAACATTTTGTTTCCACAAACGCCCTAATTTCAAGGGTTAGAGATTCAGTTTAAGATTCATAGTTTAGGGGTTTAGGTTTATATGTTTAGAATTTAGAGTTTGTGGTTAGAACTTAGGGTTTAGTGTTAGGGTATAGGGTTTAGAGATTAAGGTTTAGGTTTTAGGATAATATGATAGAGATTTAGGTTTTTACCTATAACCCCTAAATTCTAACCCTAAACTCTAAATTCAAAACACAATCCCTAAATTCTAAACACATAAACCTAAACCCCTAAAATATAAATCCTAAACTAAATCCCTAAACCCTAAAATTAGAGCGTTTGTGGAAATAAAATATTTTCATCGTCATTGCATGGTATAATCACCCCAAGTTAAATTTTAGGATTACATTACAACTTCTTTGAATTATTGTTAATGAAAGTTCAATTTTTTTTATAACTATTTAGGTTTGTTAACGGTGAAAACGAATAACGAAGATTTATAGCAGTTCACTTTTTTTCTGGTTTAAACGAAAAATCGTAGTCAATGAAGATTATTTGGGATGATAAGAAAAAATAGATATTTTGAGAGAGATGATGAATAGTGGAGTGGGGTTCAGACTTCTCATTCTCGAAATAGAAATTTATTGTATTTTTTGGTGCCCTTATTTATGCTCTCATTTTAAAAAATTAGGTGTAGGGTTTATGATTATGGTTAATGTTTAGAAAATTAAGGGTAGTGTGTATTTTTTAGTGTACTGACCCGAATTTTCGAGTCAACGATTGGGTGCTGATCTGAGTTATGGACCTACGTGATAATTTTCCGTTGGTGAGCCAAGTTTGGGCTTAATTGGGTGAGTTTTGGATCTTACAAGCTTGAGAGGTGAGCGTTTTGTAAAAGGGGAAAACTATAGGAGTTGGTTGTTGTGATTACACCATTTTTTAAAAATAAATGGATGTCCACTTTCAATTACCCTTGTCCTCACGTGATTAAAGGGGGGGACAAGGTGTGGGTTTGTGATATCACCCTCTTCCACATCTTTTCTTCTCATTTTTCTCCATGGAAAACCATGTTCGCCAAGGTTTAAAGATTAAATCTTTACCTCCCAAGTTGCATTTCAGGATTCATGATAGAAGAAGAAATTAATCTCCTCTTCAAGAGCTTTAAAAAAAGCTTAACATCTCTCGGAAAGGTAAGATACCGATTTATGGGTTTTTGAGGAAGTTAAGCTTTTAGAGTTTTTCCTTGAGTTAAAGGTTGTAATTTCGTGGTTAAGCATATATATAATTAGTCTAAGCTTTGGTTTCATTTTCATGTTTGATGGGCATGTGAGAGTACTTAAAAAACATTTCCAAGCTTGGAGCAAGGAGGAAGCTTGAAGAAAGTTGTAGGGAAGCTTGAGTTCGAGAATCTTTGGTAAATGTTAGTACACTATTAACTCTCTTATATTCTTGGAAATCATCAATGTGATTGTCTTGTAGCTAGATTGATAAATTGGTTGTTTGAATACTTGAGTCTTTGAGTTTTAATACAATTAGAAAAGATATGATAAAGGAAAATCTAAATAATAAGGTCCTAATTAATAGAAGATATTGATTCTTGGTCCAATACTTCCAAAATAAGGGAAATATCCTTAAAAGTAAGCTTTATCTCGGATTTTGTTCAATAAGACATATTCTTCACGTCAAAACCAGACTTGCATCAGTCACAAGGCGTGGTCACGCCTTATCGAAGACAAGCTTCTTCCAGTTCTACTTTCTTCCAAACGACTTGATTTTCACATGAGAAGCTAAAAATATTCTTTTGAGCTGATTTTCTCACCATTTCATCCATATTTCACCTCCTAAATCAAAATAAACATAATTTCCACAATTAAGCATATATTATAACTAGAATATGAAAGGATTAATGACAACAAAGTGTATAATTATAACCTATCATCCTTCATCTATGGAAAATCTTAAATTTGGTGTTAGTAAGGTTTTAAAACGGTAGGAAACCACTAAAACTACCTTCCATAAATTGTAGGTCTGATTTGGAATCTTGCCTTTGGGTTTTGGGTGACTTGTTTGAATATCAACCATAGGGATCCTTGGTGGGTCGTGTGTTGTTACGTGCTGAGTAAGGGCACTTGTGTTTTGGAGTTACCTTGTTTGTGTTGGGAAATGCCGATACACCCCATGACATAGTGGAAAAATTATTCGGCGTATTCCACGAGTGATCCATGTACGAGGAACAAATCTAGGGTGAAAAAGGATGAAACGTTACCTTAATTAAATTTGGAAAAACCGCAGGGAGTTAGAATAATCCAATTCTTCCAGAATGATGTCGAATCTAAGTCGTCACAATAGCGTTCCGACCTCTACGTAGTCCACCCAAACGAAACGAATAATATTTTCTCTTCTCTAACTGTTAGAGAGGTTTTTCACAAAAAACACATCTTTTGCTGCTAGACCTTATGCCTTTATATAGCATTCAAAACCCTAATTCTAATTAAATTCAAAATTTTCAAATATACAATATATTTAACCGAATATAATTAAATATGTAGAATCTGATTCTACTTTGATCAGGTTTCTTTAGGGATATATATTTTAATAGTATCTGATAGTTACGGTAATTATCTAGTATTAATATATATATATATAAACGAAATTATCTATAATTACAATAATCATAATAATTTTGGTTTTTGCTTATTTCGTGCACAACAAGTTTCTACACATGTTATCTAATCGATATTTATTCTTTTCAATCATAGGGTGTGACCCTTGTAGGTTCATGTAACGTTAGTAGTAATATCTAGAACAATTCTAATATTACAAGCAATGAGTGGCATCTAGCAATACAACATTGCTGCCTAAGTTACAAGAAGTCGTGGTTCCACATAACCTTTTTCGTGATTAACTCTTTTCATGTATTACATCCTTTTGTCCTTATATCTAGATCGGACACAAGTCATGGAATAGTCACACTTGTATAATGCATCTAATATTTCTTGATATCTTGAGTAGACTATTATAATTGAATAACTATGATATCTCATATCAATTTATTCGAGCATGACCATGCATTTCTAGTCTCACTCAATCAAGTGTCCTATAATATTACTCCCATTATTTAAGAGGGACAAATCCTATCTTGATCAACCATATTCCACTACATAGATTGCAATATATCCAATATCAATCTTTATAGTGTAGTCAATTACGACACATGTTTGATTGTATCAAAATATGTCACTCAAAATGTTGAAATAATGATGATCTCAAGTCTAAGGATCATACATGTAGTTATCACTATGAGCAATGTTGCGACTATCACGTAATAATCCAAGAAACATGCTCATAGCGGGTCAGTCCAATACGTCGTTCTCTAACACATACTTATGTATTGATTTTGACATCTCCATGTCAATTACAACACTTTATCATCAATCAACTATATATTAGTCTTAATATATTATTGTTGTCCATGACCACAATAATACTTGACTAAGGACATTTAAGAATAACTATATTATTCTAAGAACTTTATTATAATTCAGTTTATTTATATATGCACAGAATAAAACTGAAATAATAATAATAATGGCTTTATATTAATAAAACAATATAAAATATATCTTTTACAACAATCTCATGATTGGTCTTTAGGCATACTCCAACAGTTTGGTAGGATCCAGATACCTAGTGAGAAATAAAGTGTGTTGCAACACCATGGTTAAATATTTCTGAATGTATAAACCCGATGCTTAGTAGGACCGGTACTCTCTCAAAGATGTTTCATGAGAGATTTTGAGCATGGGTGTATGCATCCCGATTCTTAGTGGTATCGAGCCTCACCACAAAGAGTGTATGTATCCCAATGCTTAGTGGAACCGGGCTTCACCCAGAGTGTATGTATCCCGACGCTTAGTGGTCGCGGGCCACACTCCTATATTATGGTATGATACTTATACGATCAATAAGAGAATCCAAGCACGAGAGTACGATCTCAATGCTTAGTGGACGCGGGAGTCACTTATATATTATGGTACAATGCTTGTATGCTATATGATTTGGCGGCTAGAGGTAGCGCCATATTTATATGATGTTATATTGCCATGTTATGAATATGGTTGGACCATGTGTGTCATGTATGATGATTGCTGTGATGAGAGCATGTGTTCCCTCATGAATATATATATTATGGTTAAGGGCCTATGCTTGAGAAGCATTGTTCTCTTATGGTTGCTATGTAGTTAGGCGGCTAGAGGTAGCACCATGTTTGCATGATGTTTAATTGCCTTTTTTCATCTTAGTTACATGCTCATATTTATGATTTGCATGAAGCATGATTGAGTGGAAGTGTATCCACTGAGCTTTGTTAGCTCAACGTTTGGAATCGTTGTTTCCGTTCGCAGGTTAGTAGGTTCGGCATGTTACTTGGAGGAGCACCATTAGTGAAGGATTCCAACACCTCATCTCACATGGGTACAATACTTAGGTCTTTAGGCTTTGTATTTGTAGAACCCTATTGTATATTTGTAACTTGTGTTTTGGATTTTAAATGTGATTCAAAAGCTTTTATAATGTAATTTTAAATGGAGCTCCATTGTAAACATTTTCAAAACTAATATCTATGGATAAGTTATTGGACTTAAACGTTTTTTTATGAAAATTGGTTTATGGATTGGGCTAAACTAGGTTAAAATTTCATGGCAGTGGTTTGGGCTTGAGGCCCAAATATGACATTTGGGTCGAGGATGTTACATTGAGTGGTATTAGAGCCTAGGTTTAGCCAATTCTAGGAAATCCCCGGGATGGTTAGGAGTCGTGGATAGGTGTCTTGTGAATATGAGCATTTGAGTCTAAGTTTGTACTCTTTCAAGACCAGAATCTAGATGGTGTGCCCTGTATTCTTGTGTGTCACCGATTGTGACGTTGAGATAGTTAAAATCATGGTCGCGAGGGCCGAGATGATGGCTGAATTTCTTAGATGATGATTTTGGGATCGAGGTTATCACAGACGTTAAGTAATTGATCATGAAATAATGCAAGAGTTGAGGGTGTGCCCTCCTCTCATCACTCGAGTAATACTCGGGGTTGTGTGACATGAGCTACCTTGAAGCCTTCAGTTATATCGTGGGAAGTTCTAGTGGTAAGACTCCATGCGTTCGGTGGACGACCTTTATGGTATGGTTAAGAAGAACCTACTTTTGATCGATTAGTGGTTGAGTGTCAGACAAGAGTCATTTCATCCGTAGTAAGGATCCCCGATGATACAGTACCATCTGATGATGATATAGTATAGCTAACGGATGTGTGATTCCATTATTGTTATGAGGTACTTGATGGATGTGGGATTCCAAGTAGACTTTTAGTAAGCTGAACGCTTTGAGATTTTGAGCAGTGTATGCTTGCTAAGAATTGATTATTACGGTGTCTAGAGGGATATCGTTGAATGTGTAAAAAACAATACTCAAGATTGGTGGACTCTGAGGACCCGCCTATTCATACGTCCATAGTAAAATCACCCTAGAATGGAGTATTATAGTTGAAGTCTTAGAGTTGGGGTGTAAGTGGCAAACCTCTATAATTTAATGTGACTGTGGGCGAGGTTTGTTGGAGATGCTCGATTAAGGCTTGAGGTTAGGGGTTGTGACAGACTCGGTGGAGTTGTATTTTTGAGAAATTGATATGATTTTGGTATTGGTTGATTGTTCAAACACAAGCCAACTTGAGATGTCAAGTGTAGTGCTTGAAGCTTTAGGGTTTTGAGGGAACCAAACCTTTGGTAATGAGAATGATGAGTTTTATTTTTCTTAATGGGATTCAGGTTAGATTTGGCCGATGACGCCTGACACGACTAGTAAAGTCGTGAGAAGAGCTGTGTTTCTCAAATAGGAGAGGCTTCATCATTACTGACCAAAGGATATCGAAGGTTCAGGAGATTATAACCCGATCAAAGTTGATCAATGGTTAGATGACACTCAAATGATTCTGAGGTAGATGAAAAGTAGTCCTGAAGATGACGTTGATTGCATTGTTACCCTTCCTTAGGGAAATGCCCATAAGTGGAAAGAGACCGTTGATGTTGGGACTACAACCCGTACTTCCAATATAGGATCTTCTTAGAAGAGTTCAAGAAGAAGTACATTAGTGTTTGGGCATGAGCAAGATTTTTTGCGGTTGAGCCGATGTGCCTTGGAATTGGATGCCACCGAGGAGTTGAGGTATAAGAGGTTTAGACGTGGATTAAAGATTAACCTTTGAATATATATGACAACATGTCTATTAGGGACATTCTTGGAGTTGGCATATAGTGCAAAGACACTCGAGCAACTTTAAAGTTCGACACCAAGTCAGGTTGGAGACTCAAGGAATCAGACTGGGAATTCAGAACATCGTAGGTCATTCTCAGGCTCTGTCTAGGAGGTTTTGTGCATTGAGTGGTGCAAAGAGAGTTTTTTTTTAGATGAACTATCGAGCGTCAGTCAAGGATCTAGGCCGAGGGTTCCTAAGAGTTCCTTGATTTCTGCTCCAAATGAGAGTATTGATGGTTTAGTCAGAACGTCGCTTCCACTGGTTTGTGAGCGTTGTGGCTGACATCATCTTGGAATACACGTTTTGTTACGAAAGGTTTGCTACAAGTGTCGACCACTAGGTCAGATGGCAAGAAATTATCGATCACGGATGATGCTACTCTAGTTCAATTTTAGAGGGTGATACCTTCTTGGCTTAGTCAGAGTTTTGCTAGAGGCAGTGCTAGGGCGTCATTTGGATTAGGGTTGAGGTACTGTGAGATCCACCATCATAGTTGACGCTCGGTCTGTTTCTAGACAACCTACCATTTAGGTCAGAGATGATAACTTTGCCACCGATAATATGTCAGGTATCTATGTTTCGTTTTGGTTTCAGTTGTTGTATTGATGGAGATCTAATTCCTCGTTCATACAAGGGTGATGATTCTCGCTGAATAAGTGTTGTGGTAAGGTCTAGAAGTGGGTTTTAGTTTTATTAACTTGTTAGATGTGTAAGTGCTAGTAGGTAAGGTTTTAACCGTGGATGAAAGGAAAGGAATGCGAATAACGGTCCTTAGGGACCTGTTAGGATTGCTTTCTTCCTTACGAATGTTACCTTTTTCTTGGACTAGTCGTTGAGCACGACACACGCCTTGGATTTCGGACAAATTCTCGAAGCTTCGTGATTCTGGGTAAACCCATTTGTTGGTAATGGGTGCGAGGAACCATTTCCCTCCATAACGCGATCGCTATGTTTCAGTGATGCTAATTCAAGAGCAATTTGGTAAGTAGTAAGACATTCCTAACCCCGTACAATTTGGTAGGAATGTTCTTCGAGGAATGAGCAGGCTTACCTCTTGGTCTTGGGTTAGAACCCACGATAGAGGTAATGTAGAGTTTGGTGTCTGTGTTTGTGTCCATCACCTTGGAGTATAACACCAACTGAACTTCTTGAGTGGGGGCTCATTGGTACAAGTAAGTGAATGCGGGTGTCATCATTAAGTGGTTCACTTGGGACACGCATGTGTCATTTTCGTAGTGGTTTGGCGACGAGTGCTGGCGTTGAATGTTATGGGTCGATGAGTAGCGGGAAGGGACTGTAATACCCCAAAACATGACTTAGAATTTTTAAGTGTGATTCGTTATGGCTCGATTTGATTTAGGTGTTTCTTAGAATAATCAATTAAGAGTTTTAGGATCAAATTTGGGATCATAAACAAATAGGGAGCAATATTATAAGGACCTAAAAGAAATCATAGCAATGTTTGTGTTTTAAATGTAAAAATCTTATATTTCGAAGGGTATGTACACATGTCAAACTAAATTAGTGGCATGTGGGGGGAGAAGGAAATGGAAGTCGGCCTTTTTTTTGGAAGGAAGAGAAATCTAAGCATAGGGACTGTTTTTGATACATAAAAATATGTATATAAGTGTGTTTGGCTGTTTTGTGTGTGTATAAAACATAGGGACTGTTTTTGATGCATAAAAATATGTATATAAGTATGTTAGATTGTTTTGTAAGTGATGTAAATGATAATGGACTGACTTGAAATATATATGAATCATAAGAGACTGTTTTGTGGTTCTATAATTGAATATATAAGTGATAAGTGCTGCTTTGTAGTGATATAAGTGTCAATGGACTGCTATAAGGATGTTTAAGCGAAAAAGATAAAGATTAGAAACTGGTGGACTGTTTTAATGTATTAAAATGAGTGTGTAAGTACAATGGACTGGTTTGGCATGAAGATATATGTTAGAGGACAGTTTTGATTACATGTATGTAAACATATGATTAATGGTCTGTTTTGCATATTTAGGAACATTAAAGGACTGTTTTGCTAAAGGAAAACAGGGGAAAGGGTGTTTAAACTTTATGTGAATTGTTTGGGTGCTTAGACATATGAATATGTGTGATTAGAGTCGTTTTGTGTATACATAAAAGTATGAGAATTTTTTTGAAAGTATCCTAATAATTTAAGGAATGTTGTAATGAGTCGATTTTAATTCACTAAACAAGGTAGTATGCTGCTCTGAAAGTGTGTATGTGAATTAATGAGCATCAAGGACTGAATTGATCATATGAGAATTTCTAAAAACTATTTTGAACAAAAAAATATAGAAATATGAAAACAGGGCAGATTCGAAAGTACAGGGATATTAGGCACTGTTTTTGAATATAATTAAAAGACATATGGACTGTTTTGATCACTTATATGAATACATGTAAAATCTGGACTGCTTTGAACATATGATCAAATAGATATGAATTTGAAACTGTTTTTGCACATACATGATCACTAGTAGACTGTTTTCAATAATCAAAACAGGGGAAATGTTTTAAGAATGAATATAGGGACTATATTGCAAGTTAAGGACTGTTTTGTGCTCAATTATTTGTTCTGATGGTAGTAATAAATTAATTTAAGGTCATTGGCTTATTTAATAATTGAAGCTAGGAGCATAGAACCAAACAAAGGTTATCAACAATGCTACTAGACTGTTTTTGATGTGTTTGAAATGTATATATGTGCTATATGAAAGCTGGGCAATTTTGTGTAATTAAATTGGTACATGTTGGACTGTTTTGCCTTGATGTAAAAGTTAGGTGGGCTGTTTGGTAAGTCAATGTATGGATTGTTTGCACTAGTATAAAAATTAGTGAACTGTTTTGTGACTGTATATGTGACAACATGGATGTTGGGGGGCTGATTTGTTTTGATTATAAATGTGGTAATGGTTGTGATGTGAATTAAGCATGATATTGTCTTGAAATATTGGTGTAATAATGCAGTATGCAGTCTTGATAGCATGAATGTATCCTAATGCCTTGTCTTTCTTTTTATTCTTGTGTGTGATTAATTGAGAACAAGAAATTCATTGAAGTTCAGTCATGGATTTGGAAATTCAATTAAGGAAAGCTAGGGAGGAGGGGATGTTAGGAAACAAGTTATAATTGTGGATTTAGGTATCCTGTAACTTCGAGATAAGAGGTGAGTGTAGTTGCATTTGTTTCGGATGATACGGTGTCATCCCGATCTTTGTTTCTGTTAAGCGTTATGTTTAAACCATGAGCATGTGCATATGGCTCACATAGAGCACATTGTTTCAATGCATTCATAGCATGACATCTTTGATAAGTCTTTTGGTTATGTTGCATCACATATGCACCTTGTGCCTTGCTATGCTATGTTTGTAATGAATGATTATGTATACTTTGCTGTAAAGCTTGAAGCTAACTACTGACCAATAAGGCCATAAGATTCTAATAAAGGAATTGAATATCAATGTTATAAGTTCATGAATTCTAAGGATTATTACGATTATTATGTTCAGACACTAGCCATTGCTATGTGCTTTGTGCTATGTGTATTACGGACCAATACGGTCAAACACGGACCAATTCTATTCATGATCAAATGTGATCCAAGGCAAACTTTTTAAAAGACATGAACTTTGTAAGAAATCGAATAAGAATTCCAAAATAATCTTGAAAGTACCCCGATAAACTTTGATAAGGCTCTTCGTGAGCATGACAAGTGATGTAACTCATAAGTTCCGAATAAGCTTCTGAATAAAGCCTTAAAATAAGACATTGTACTAACCTAAATGCTTATAAAAATCTTATGATTGATCATATTGCTTTTCATTGATTTTTGATTTGTCCTATCATGGTTACTACCTCACTGAGGCTATTTAAGCCTAATGCATTCATTCTATACACTTGCAGGTTGATAGGAGCTTTCATGGTTCGATCGTATATGAAAGTTGCAAGTCACACCGTAAAGATTTTGTAGCTGTCTAATTTGTATCTTAATTTCCTAGAATGGTGGCACTATGTCTATGTGTATGCATATGGTTTTCTCTATTTTGGCATGAATAATTTAAGAATAATCCATGTTTGTAAATAATTATGCATATGTTTCAAACGGTTGTTAGCTCTTGAAGATGATAGCTAAATTTTAGATAATATAATGGTTTTGAATGTTTGAAAATGGAAACTTGACTTTGTTTCATGGAATGTTCATTGGATTATCACCTTGTTTGTGATATTTGTTACGCATGAGGTAGAAGTACTTAGATTAGTTTGTTCGATAATTAAGGGTTTAGTCACCAAAGCTTATATGTAAGTTTTTTCTTATGTGTTACATGTAAATGGTTATAACCGGGAGAATTCTTTATAAAGACCATGTTAAGTTAAATGTTCGTAGTCTCATGGAATCTATAAGAACTTTGGATTGTACTATTGTTTGGATCAAGTTAAAAATGACTATGCTTGAATAAGTACAGTTATCCTTATCATAAATTGTCACATGATGTTGGGGAATACCCTTTTTACAACTTCAATCATCATAATTAGTCTAAAGTATAATGTAAATGGAATTAGAATATTTAAATAATTTCACCTTTGTTTGTCTTGATCGAATGATATCTTGGGTGACAAGTTGGAGTCTCATTTTGATTGAATGATAATTTGGCATGCAAGATAATTTTCTTGGGTATATTCAAACATAAGCTCGTATCACGAGCTAAACCTTTAGATCACTTCAAATATTAACTTGAGTACCAAGTGATAATCTTCACATTTTTTTTTACTGTTAATCTCATCCATCAATTTCGCTCATCCAATGGCCATGGATTAGTGTAAAACTAAATGAGTTTTACACCATGTAACTAGATCCCATCCCTATGTATGTGTGTGTGTATGTATGTAGGAGATTGTGCCCTATTTTGTATGATTGTGCAAACAAGCTGGATTGTTTAGAAGAGTTCATATGTATGCATATATTTGAGACTATTTTCGGTTCTATAAAGAGTTTGTGAACTGATTTGGATTAATGCAAAACAAGGGAGGGGATTGTTTTTGATACATAAAAATATGTATATAAGTATGTTTAGCTGTTTTGTGTGTGTATAAAACATAGGGACTGTTTTTGATACATAAAAATATGTATATAAGTATGTTTGGCTGTTTTGTGTGTGCATAAAATATATGGACTGTTTTTGATACATAAAAATATGTATATAAGTATGTTAGACTGTTTTGTAAGTGATGTAAATGATAATGGACTGACTTAAAATATATATGAATCATAAGGGACTATTTTGTGGTTCTATAATTGAATATATAACTGATAAGAGCTGCTTTGTAGTGATATAAGTGCCAATGGACTGTTATAAGGATGTTTAAGTGAAAAGATGAAGATTAGAAACTGTATTGCTTGAATATAGAAATTGGTGGACTGTTTTAATGTTTTAAAATGAGTGTGTAAGTACAATGGACTGGTTTGGCATGAAGATATATGTTAGAGGACTGTTTTGATTACATGTATGTAAACATATGATTAATGGACTGTTTTGCATATTTAGGAACAATAAAGGACTGTTTTGCCAAAGGAAAACATGGGAAATGTTGTTTAAACTTTATGTGAATTGTTTGGGTGCTTAGACATATGAATAGGTGTGATTAGATTCATTTTGTGTATACATGAAAGTATGGGAGTTGTCTTGAAAGTATTCTAATAAGTTAAAGAATGTTGTAATGAGTCGGTTTTAAGTCACTAAACAAGGGAGTAGGCTGCTCTGAAAGTGTGTATGTGAATTAATGGGCATCAAGGACTAAATCGATCATATGAGAATTTCTAAAAACTCTTTTGAACAGAAAAATATCTAGAAATATGAAAACAGGGCAGATTCAAAAGTACATGAATATTAGGCTCTGTTTTCGAATATAATTAAAATACATATGGACTGTTTTGACCACCTATATGAATACATGTAAAATCTGGACTACTTTGAACATGTGATCGAATATATATGAATTTGAAACTGTTTTTGGACATACATGATCACTAGTAGACTGTTTTCAATAATCAAAAACAGGGGAAATGTTTTAAGAATGAATATAGGGACTATTTTGCAAGTTAAGGACTGTTTTGTGCTCAATTATTTGTGCTGATGGTAGTAATAAATTAATTTAAGGTCATTGGCTTATTTAATAATTGAAGCTAGGAGCATAGAACCAAACAAAGGTTATCAACAATGCTACTGGACTGTTTTTGATGTGTTTGAAATGTATATATGTGTTATATGAAAGCTGGGCAATTTTGTGTAATTAAATTGATACATGTTGGACTGTTTTGCCTTGATGTAAAAGTTAGGTGGGCTGTTTTGTAATATTTATGTAAGTCATGTATGGATTGTTTTGCGCTAGTATAAAAATTAGTGAACTGTTTTGTGACTGTATATGTGACTACATGGATGTTGGGTGTCTAATTTGTGTTGAGTATATATGTGGTAATGGTTGTGATATGAATTAAGCATGATATTGTCTTGAAATATTGGTGTAATAATGCAGTATGCAGTCTTGATAGCATGAATATATCCTAATGCCTTGTCTTTCTTTTTATTCTTGTGTGAGATTAATTGAGAACAAGAAATTCATTGAAGTTCAGTCATGGATTTGGAAATTCAATTAAGGAAAGCTAGGGAGGAGAGGATGTTAGGAAACAAGTTATGATTGTGGATTCAGGTATCCCGTAACTTCGGGATAAAATGTGAGTGTAGTTGCATTTGTTTCGGGTGATACGGTGTCATCCCGATCTTTGTTTCCGTTATGCGTTATGTTTAAACCATGAGCATATGTATATGGATCACATAGAGCACATTGTGTCAATGCATTCATAGCATGGCATCTTTGATAAGTCTTTTGGTTATGTTGCATCACATATGCACCTTGTGCTTTGTTATGCTATGTTTGTAATGGATGATTATGTATACTTTTCTATAAAGCTTGAAGCTAACTACTGACCAATAAGGCCATAAGATTCTAATATGAATTGAATATCAATGTTATAAGTTCATGAATTCGAAGGCCTTAAGGAGCAAGAATCTCAACTTGTGTTATAAGATATTGAAAAGAAGAAATAAGTAAGTTTACTTGTAACAAAAGAAATCTCCCCTAACTTCAAAATATAAGATATCTAAGTTGCCTATTCAATGGAAGCCCTTGGAAACTTTGGCATAATAGATGGTATACTTTGGGACTACGGTCCATGAGCTATGGCTCGGGTGACGACCCATTGTATGTGATATATTGGCGACAGTAGGGGTAACGGGAGAGATGATAAGGAGATTGGCGATTGTTTGGTTGGATAGTTGAGAAGTTAGGATTATTATGTTCAGACACTAGTAATTGATATGTGCTTTGTGCTATGTGTGTTACGGACCAATACGGTCAAACATGGACCAATGCTATTCATGACCAAATGTGATCCAAGGCAAACTTTCTAAAAGACATGAACTTTGTAAGAAATTGGATAAGAAGTCTGAAAGAATCTTGAAAGTACTCCGATAAACTTTTATAAGGCACTTGGTGAGCATGACAAGTGATGTAACTCATAAGTTCTGAATAAGCTTCTGAATAAGTTTCTTAATAATGACTTAAAATAAGACATTGTACTAACCTAAATGCTTATAAAATCTTATGATTGATCATATTGCTTTTCATTGATTTTTGATTTGCAATATCATGGTTACTACCTTACTTAGGCTATTTAAGCCTAATGCATTCATTCCATACACTTGTAGGTTGATAGAAGCTTTCATTGTTCGATCGTATATGGAAGTTGCAAGTTACACCGTAAAGATTTTGTAGTTGTCTAATTTGTACCTTAAACTCCTAGAATGGTGGCACTATGTCTATGTGTATACATATGGTTTTCTATATTTTGGCATGAATAATTTAAGAATAATCCATGTTTGTAAATAATTATGCATATGTTTCAAACGGTTGTTAGCTCTTGAAGGTGATGGCTAAATTTTAGATAATATAATGGTTTTAAGTGTTTGAAAATGGAAACTTGACTTTGTTTGATGGAATATTGATTGGATTATCACCATGTTTGTGATATGTGTTATGCTTGAGGTAGAAGTACTTAGATTAGTTTGTTCGATAATTAAGGGTTTAGTCACCAAAGCTTATATGTAAGTTTTCTCTTATGTGTTACATATAAATGGTTATAACCGAGAGAATGCTTTATAAAGACCATGTTAAGTTTAATGTTCGTAGTATCATGCAATCTATAAGAACTTTGGATTGTACTATTGTTTGGATCAAGTTAAACATGACTATGCTTGAATAAGTAGATTTATCCTTATCATAATTTGTCACATGATGTTGGGGAATACCCTTTTTACAACTTCAATCATCTTCATTAGTCTAAAGTATAATGTAAATGGAATTAGAATATTTAAATAATTTCACCTTTGTTTGTCTTGATCGACTGATATCTTGGGTGACCAGTTGGAGTCTCATTTTGATTGAATGATAATTTGGCATGCAAGATAATTTTCTTGGGTATATTCGAACATAAGCTCGTATCGCAATTTAAACCTTTAGATCCCTTCAAATATTAACTTGAGTACCAAGTTAGTTAATTGATGAATGTATTTTATTAAGCCTCAACCCCAGAGTATAAGATCCACGTTTGGTAACTTTATAATTTGATAACAACTAAGAGGATATAGTTTTTAAAGCGTGAGTATTTTAAGAATTCTAAATTCATGTGAAATGCATTATTATCATGTGGTTCGGTATGACACTGTTTGTTTAGAGCTTTATATTCCTAAATGGTTAATGAAAGATGAATGTTTGTATTAAATGGAATGCTAGAATAAGTTATATCTTTGAAATGATTCTATATTGTAATATGCCTCGATCTGCTTGTGTAATTACAATTGAACCACACTTTCTAAACTATTAAGATAAAGGTCTCTTGCATGATAAATAACTGAAGCTAAATTACGTTTTGATCATGAACTGAGAGATGATAATGAAATTTAAAATAGATATGATATGAATGTGTTATTTGGTAATGTAAATGTTTGTTTAAACAAAATGGAAATTTTGCTATGATATTTTTGAACATTATAGAAATTAGATTAAGCTGGAATCTTTTGCTATTGAAAGTTAAAGATGTGATTTAACCCTTATGAATTATTTATAAACTTTTAAGTGGTTATGACAAAATTTTGCAAGTCTCCTGAGTTAATCAAAAGTATCACTTTTGATTTCTATGTCTTCTTTGTAGTAACATCTCGATTCTGGTTTTCTTCTAAACCGGGTTAAGGGTGTTACAGGGATCGTTACCCATCCTTTTTGGTAGATGACTCTACCTTTAGTTGATGAGTTTCGAGGTTTTAGCGTGAAGGTTTAAAGTTTGAGTATCGTAAGACGAAGGGTATAGAGAATTCATGATAATGATTGTGTTCGATGTGATGATTGAACTCTAAGAATAAGCCACGAGATAGTTTGGACTCATGAATGCATAATCATGAACATGATTAATGGAATGGTTATTCTACCCAAGTTTTGGAGATGGTTTGTCTTCAGGTATGGTAAAACCAGTGTGGAGTTTATCAGAGTAGCATAGTGAAATGGTGTCTTACCGACTACGATTATATAGAACTAAGATTCTGGTGTTGCACCAGACCTTGATAGAAGAACTGTTTGAGTTCTTGGGAACTTGGTGGACATTCGACATCTGTTCGTTGGAATTAAGTTTTTGGGTTGAAGAAAAGTATTTGAACCTTCGAGAATAGTTGGGTGAGTATTAAGCTCTAGTAGAATTCGTAAGTGGCAATAGTTTCCTTTTTGAATCGAAGTAGCTCGATTGTTGGAAGTGCATGGTCGTAAGTTAGCCTTGTTGAGTTGGGGGTGAGTTCAAGTAGACATTAAGTTTCATCTTGGTTAGCCAAGTCAGGGAGGAAATGTTATTAGTTCAAGGTAGATCGAGGGTAGAGTTCGAGTGTTAGAGTTCGTATGTTCTCGAAATGTTTGGCCATAGTGTTAATAGTAGACAAAAAGGCGTTCCTAGTAGTACATCTTTGAATAAGTGACGTGTTCTGGGTACATACGAGGTTTGAGTTCAAGGGTTTTAAACTGCGCATGAGATTAGAGAGGATTTTTTTAACCGAGATGAAACTTATCCGAGGTGAGTTTCTTGGATTTATGCTTGGACAATATCATTTGCGGTCCATCCTATGTTGTCTGATCATTGGGAATGAATCGTTAAGGATTTAAAGGAAAGGCGTTGGAGAGTCATGTGTTATGAGCTTCAGTTAAGGAGGTTTGAAAAGAAACTTCATATTCAAGGTGAACATATGGGGGTTGGGATATTGTTGGATTTGAGATGGTTGCATCACCTTCCTTCGTTTAACTTCGAGGATGAAATTTCTTTTTAGGAGGGGAGAGTTGTAACGAATCGAAATTTTGAGTCAACGATTGGGTGTTAATCCGGGTTATGGACCTATGAGATAATTTAGGCCATTGGACCCATTGAGCCAAGTTTGGGCTTAATTGGGTGAGTTTTAGATCTTGCAAGCTTGAGAGGTGGCCGTTTTGTAAAAAGGGGAAAACCATGGGAGTTGGGTTCTGTGATTACACCATTTTTTAAAAAGAAATAGCTAACCACTTTCAATTCCCCTTGTCCTCACATGATTAAATGGGGGGAAAGGTGTGGGTTTGTGATATCACCCTCTTCCTCATCTTTTCTTCTCCTTTTTCTCCCTCACCTTTTTCTCCATGGAAAACCATGTCCACCAAGGTTTAAAGATCAAATCTTTACCTCCCAAGTTGCATTTCGGGATTCATGATAGAAGAAGAAATTAATCTCATCTTCAAGAGCTTCAAGAAAAGCTTAACATCTCTTGGAAAGGTAAGATACCGATTTATGGGTTTTTGAGGAAGTTAAACTTTTGAAGTTTTTCCTTGAGTTAAAGGTTGTGATTTTGTGGTTAAGCATATATATATATATATATTTAGTCTAAACTTTGGTTTGATTTCCATGTTTGATGGACATGTGAGAGTGGTTAAAGAACATTTCAAAGCTTGGAACAAAGAAGAAGCTTGAGGAAAGTTGTGGGGAAGCTTGAGTTCGAGAATCTTTGCTAAAGGTTAGTACACTATTAAATCCCTTGTGTTCTTGGAAATCATCAATGTGATTGCCTTGTAGCTTTATTGATAAATTGGTTGTTTGAATGCTTGAGTCTCTGATTTTTAATCCAATTAGGAAAGATATGATAAAGGGAAATCTAAATAATAAGGTCCTAATTAATAAAAGAGATTGATTCTTGGTCCAATACTTCCAAAATAAGGGAAATATCCATAAAAGTGAGCTTTATCTCAGATTTTATTCAATAAGGCAGATTCTTCATGTCAAAACCAAACCCGCATCAGTCACAAGGCGTGGTCACGCCTTATCGAAGACAAGCTTCTGCCAAATTCTACTTTCTTCCAAACGAATTGATTTTCACATGGGAAGCTAAAAACTTGCTTTTGAGCTGATTCTCACCATTTCATCCATATTTCACCTCCTAAATCAAAACAAACGTAATTCCCATAATTAAGCAGATATTATAACTAGAGTATTTAGGGTTTAATCACAACAAAGTGTATAATTATAACCTAGTAGCCTTCATCTGTGAGAAATCTTAAATTTGGTGTTAGTAAGGTTTAAAAATGGTAGGAAACCACTTAAACTACCTTCAATAAATTGTAGGTCTGATTTGGGATCTTGCCTTTGGGTTTTGGGTGACTTGTTTGAATAGCAACCATAGGGATCCTTGGTGGGTCGTGTGTTGTTACATGCCGAGTAAGAGCACTTGTGTGTTGGAGTTACCTTGTTTGGTGGGATCCAGATACCTAGTGAAAAATAAAGTGTGTTGCAACACCATGGTTAAATATTTTCGAATGTATGAACCCGATGCTTAGTGGGACTAGAACTCATTCGAAGATGCTTGATAAGAGATTCCAAGCATAGGTGTATGTATCCCAACGCTTAGTGGTATCGGGACTCATCCCAAATAGTATGTGTATCCCGATGCTTGGTGGAACCGGGCTTCATTTAGAGTGTATGCATCCCAATGCTTAGTGGTCACGGGCCGCACTCTTATATTATGGTATGATACTTATACGCTCGATGAGAGATTTCAAGCATGAGTATATGATGCCGATGCTTAGTGGGTGCGTGTGTCACTCATATATTGTGATACAATGCTTGTATGCTATATGATTTGGCAGCTAGAGGTAGCGCCATATTTATACGATGTTATATTGCCATGTTATGATTATGGTTGGGCCATGTGTGCCATGTATTACGATTGCTATGATGAGATCTTGTTTTCACTCATGAATATATATATATATATATATATTATGGTTAAGGGCCTATCTTGAGAAGCATTGTTCTCTTGTGGTTGCTATGTGGTTAGGCAGCTAGAGGTAGCGCCACGTTTGCATGATGTTTAATTGTCATGTTGTCATCTTAGTTACATGCTTATATTTATGATTTGCATGAAGCATGTTTGAGTGAAAGTTTATCCACTGAGCTTTGTTAGCTCAGCGTTTGAAATCGTTGTTTCCGTTCCCAGGTTTGTAGGTTCGACACGTTACTTGGAGGAGCACCATCAGTGAAGGATTCCAACACCTCGTCTCACTTGGGTACACTAATTAGGTCCTTAGGCTATGTATTTGTAGGACCCTATTTTATATTTGTAACTTTTGTTTTGCATTTTAAATGAGTCGAAAACTTTCATAATGTAATTTTAAATGGAGCTCCCTTGTAAAAAATTTCAAAACAAATATCTATGGATAAGTTATTGGACTTAAATTATTTTTTATGAAAATTGGTTTATGGAATGGGCTAAACTAGGTCAAAATTTCATGGTAGTGATTTGGGCTTGAGGCCCAAATGTGACTTCCGAATCGAGAGTGTTACATTTAGTGGTATTAGAGCCTAGGTTTAGCCGATTTTAGAAAATCCCCCGGGGTGGTTAGGAGTCGTGACAAGTGTCTAGTGAATACGAGCCTTTGAGTCCAAGTTTGTACTCTTTCAAGACCGAAATCTGGATGGTGTGCCCTGTATTCTTGTGTGTCGCCGATTGCGACGTTGAGATAGTTACAATCGTGGTCGCGAGGACCGAGATGGTGGCTGAATTTCTTAGATGATGATTCTGGGATCGAGGTTGTCCCAGATATTAAGTAATTCATCATGAAAGGATGCAAGAGTTGAGGGTGTGCCCTCCTCTCATCACTCAAGTAATACTCGTGGTTGTGTGACATGAGCTACCTTGAAGCCTTCGGTTATATCGTGGAAACTTTCAGTGGTAAGAGTGCACGCGTTCGGTGGACGACCTTTATGGTATGGTTAAGAAGGGGATGCATTTGACTGACTAGTGGTTGAGCGTCAGCCAGAAATCCGTTCATCCGTAGTGAGTGATCCCTGATGATACAGTACCATGTGATGGTCCAGGGGGAGGATTCACAGGGGGGAACGACAGTTAACTACTGTGGCTACGAAATTAAAAGGAGAGGGCAGTGATGGAGGTTGTCAATTTTGATCTTCATTATGCGAACTCTTAAAGTCGATATTGTTCGTTTATGAGAGACGAGAACACGTGCAACTTTGAAGCAAAGAAAGTTTGGAAAGTCGAAGGCGAGAATAAACCAGAGAGGAAACTGATTATTTTGGATAATTTAGTAAGTAAAAATATAGTTTTACTTGCTGCAATCTTCTGCTTTTATTTTGTTATGAAAAGCATGTATCCACGTGTTGTTTGTGTGGAGAAAAAGCCATGGTGCATTGTGTATACGTGTGTGTATATATATAAGTCTAAAAATAAAAAAAAGTATTATAAATATATACATATATATTAGCATGCTTAGTTTCATCTGCTGGTACAATATATGACATAAGTTTTTTATTCATTTGATAGTTTAGGTTCACGGGATTGAGTTCCCTCACATGTCATCTTTTTTTTTTGTTTACTTTTATGAATTATCATTTTTACTAACATTATCTTGTTTATTTTTAAAGCAATTATTTGTGTTTTCTTTTTCGAGACAACTTAAACCCTTAGGTACCAATTTTTGGCGTAGTGGGGTGCTATAACCTTCCTCACTCATAACTGACTTCCGAATCCGATAATAATCTCGGTGTTGATGCAGACTAGTATTATAGGTTTTCGGTCGTACCTAACCCAAAACAACCGATGGCGACTCCTAACGTTTGACGGGCTTTTGAAGGCCCAAACCAATTTTGGCCCGGACAAAAAATGGCGTCGACAGCTTGGCGACTCCGCTGGGACATTAGAGAGTCGAGCCACAAAAGGTATAGGTTTTCTAAAAAGGAAAAAGGAATCTGAGCTATTGGTGATCACAAAAATTGAAGGTTTTCGTAATTTACGGAGATTGTTCAATAGTGGTCACCTCGTATTCAATGTTCCTTTGCGCACAAGCATACCATAAGCTCTCAACCCGAGCTTCGTCCCGTTTAGGTGGTTGCAATCGCTACCCTTCGAGAGGTTAATCCTCCCTACAAGAATGCGTGTTGCTTCCGGGGTTCACATAATTTTTATCTTCGAGAGGTCAATCCTCCGTACAAGCTTAAAAGAGTGAGCCCCCTAAACTAAACTTGGTCTGTAAAAGCCTATATAACGGGTGAGGATCGAGGTTCCTATTAACCTTAGTAGGCTGGTAAGAACAGTTTGGGTACCAATCTTTAGAACCATAAACCACATGTAATAAGCCGTAGGAGCCCACCCAATTAGAGGCATGACGAACCCGAATTGTTAGTGGTCACCTATATATGTACACGCACACACTTTTTACCATACATTAAATTTATGTTTGTACATATTTATTTGTTTATGATGTGCTAAAAATGTTTCTATGTCTGTTTTTCCTCACATGTATCATGTTCATGACATGTAGATATTGACATATGATTTGTCGCTCAAAGCAGAAGGTTTTCGTGATTGAGATTACGAAGATTGTTCTATGAAGTGTCAATTCTAAATCAACACCTTTTATGCTTTCTTCATCAAAATATTCATTCATTTACTTAGTAAATAATGTTTAACATTCATTTAGTCATGTGTTGCATTTGGATAACATCATGATTCATCCGCATCATTTTAGTTCTGATCCAAAGGTTATTTCGATTCTAGACGAGATGAAAATGAACTCTAATCACCGGTTTAACATGGTTGATCTCACAAGATGCTTTGAAAAGATAGAAAAATCTCAGAAAGAACTGCATCAATAGATGTTGAGATCCCAGCTAGAAATAAAGAAGTTCCAAGACGAGTTCATGGATCAAATCAAATGTCCAAGATGATGGGTATGTTGACTATTTCGGTCAAGAGGAAGGGGCATGTAGAAGTCTCTATTCCATAGAAGGTGAAAGAAAATTCGATTAATGATCATCTGATACCCATAAAAAAGTCTAAACCGGCAAATTCAAAGAGGGACCAAAAAGTGAAGTTACCTCAGTTTGACCCTATCCCTATTACATACAAGGAATTATACTTCAAATTGCTTGAAGCTCGATTGGTCGCGCCACTCCATTTAAAACCGTTAATTCCTCCATATTTTAAGTGGTATGATGTCAATGCTCATTGTGAATATCATTTCAGTATACCAAGATATTCCATTGAAGAATGTACTGCCTTTAAGTGTAATGTTCAATACCTCATAGAACTTGGAGTGTGTAAGTTCGATGCAGAGAACCAGCTTGATTTGGCAACTGATGTTGTAAGTATCAACCCTAATAATTGATGTACCCTGTTGAGTTGAAAGGTTGAATCCGTACCAGATCATTGAATAAAATTATATCTTCTATGGGAGAAAAGGAGGTTAGGTGTTAAGACTTGTTACTACTTATATGACTTGTCGTCTGATGTAATAAATTCTTATTATTCAATAAAAGTTTTTTAGATTATCTTTGGATTATAACCTTCTTGCACACATTTTTGCATCAAAACAGACAACATTACATTTGCATTACATTGGCATGCATTTTTTTTCTCATGGGGCATCAAGATGTTGAAGACTAATTTGTGGGAAATCTATTTTGTTTGGAGATCAACAGTTTTATTACCACGCGTTGAAAGATAAAATTTTTCTAAAAAACATTATGGAAGAAGAAATGAACATGATTGAAGAAGGACGGTCCAAGCCAATTGAAGTTCAGGACAAATGTTAGCACTTAGAAGAAAGACTTCATATATTAGAAGAAAAAGGCTCGTTCAAAAAACTAGAGGCGAGAGAACTTAGCTTAGTCCCTGACCTGTTATTCCACGAGACTTTAAAGTCCCTCACTTCGAGAAGTATGATGGTACTAGTTGTCCTATGTGTTGTCACTAGATTTTCACCTTTATTTTAATTGTTAATTTAGTATTAGCGTATGATATTGGTAACATAGTTAATGAGTTTAGTAGAAAATATTAATGTTGTTAATAACATAGTTAGGGGTCACATAGTATACAGTTGATGTATTTAAGTTACAAGATTAATGTAGTATTAGTTTAGTTCTCATATGATGTGTTACAATTAGTATAATTGTTAGTATTAGAATTACTAGTGTACCGTATATAGTGGTTATATTAGCATGTTGGATAAGGTAGTTAGAATTAACATAGATTTCATAAAACCCAAAAATATGAAATGCATAGCCCATTTATAGTTTGAAATAAATAACAGGTCTGTTAGGAATTAATTTTAGATCAGAGTCCATTAAAAAATATATAGGGTCCATTATACAACACGGCAGGCCCGTTTTACAACCCTAAAGAAAACCTAACTCTCATCTTCTTCTTTTGCGCAGCCAAGGGGAGACCGTTGGATCTGCTTGGAATCCAATGGCGCAGATCACGCCAGATAGGGAAGATTCAGCGTCTCAGCATCTCAGCCGCATGATCAAGATGCCATCCAATGGCCCATATTGCTTTGGAGTATATCGCGCGGATCACCACTCGCGCGTGGCAGCCACGCGCACGACCGTTCAGCTCCGGTCAACTGCTTTGTCTTCTCCGGTGCGTCACTCGCTCTGATCATTCCTCACCGGCATCGTTCGAACCATCGAAAACATACAAATAGAGGGTTAAATCCATATTAAAGCCCATAAATACAAAGGGGAAATAAAATCCCTAAATTGATGCCCTATCCAAAATCAAGTTGCAATCAGATAAGCAAAAAGGCATTTCAGAAGACCAGAATCCCCAAATCGGTGCCATGGCCGGAATCAAGCAAATCAGGGGGAAGAAATCAGGGATTTAGGCTTAGGATTTTAGGCAATACTTGTACTATAAATAGCACTGTAATCCATGTAACAAGGACATGATTCAACACACGAACAACCACACAAGAATCACACACAACCAGTAGATACTAGCATTCGGAAGTAGTAGAGCAGATAGTTGTAATCGACATTCAAAAGCAATAAAAGAGCAAGTTCTGGTAATTTCTTTCTATCTATTTACTTTCAATTTCAGTATAAAAAAAGAAAAAAATAATTTTTTTTACCTTTTTTGTGTTTGAAATGTCGCCGAAATCTGGAAATTTTGGTTGGAATTTGGGAATTTTGTCGCCGGCAACGGCGGCCGGCGCTAGTGGATGGCGGCCGGCACGACGGATGTTCATCGTGTTCTTCATAAAATGAAGAACACGATGAACTGGGCAGAGAATTCAAAGAGAAAGCATTTTGATCGGTTTGGATGAAAAATAGAAAAATGAAATCTGTTTATTATAACAACTATTTATACTAACCTGTTTGACCCGACCTGAAACCGGTGACAACTCGCGCCCTTCTATTTTGGATCTCACGCTGCAGCTCTCCAGTTTTCAATTATTTCAATTTCGTCCCTTTTTCTTTCAATTCGACACCAAACTTTTAAGTACTTTCAAATTAATCCTCACATTTTGGTTTTCTTTCAATTTAGTCCCTAATTCAGATTTTTTTTGAAAATATAAAAAATCCTTTTCTTTATTTAAATTTAAGTAATTACCTAGTTGTTTATTTATTTAATTATTTCTTTATGTATATATGTGTATGTTTGCTAAACTTTAGGACTAGTGAATCAAAACTTAGATTAGTAACATGTTATGTTGTAAAATTTCCTTCATTTTTAATAAAATACACTTAATTTATTTAAATCTTAATAATTAAAAGGAATGTAGACGTTTTCTAGGTTTATTCACTTCTAGATTTTAATTTAAAATATTTTAACTCATTTATTTGTCCTGTTTGTTTGTTAAAAAAGTGAAATCTTAATTAATGCGGCGTCTTATCAAACGGGAATGACGGGTTAGCGCCAGGAGTGTTGGCAGTGATTAAAGTTTATTTCCTGGGCGATAAGGCCGTTAACATAGATTTACATTCATTTTACGGACAAATAAATCAAAATTTTATGAACTTGCAAATTCTTGTTTTAAAACAAATCCTTTTTGAAACCAATTAAGGTACCAATTTTTGGGCGTTGTGGGGGTGCTAATCCTTCCCCACACATAATCGACCCCCGAACCTATTTTCTCTATTTTTGTGGACCAAAATGTAATTTTGATAAAAAAATGTTTTTTTTATCAAAATACCCTTGTTTTAAAAGTGATCCAATCACACTTTTTTTAAAAAAAGATTGGTGGCGACTTCGTAATTTTACATAGTTTTCCAAAACGTCTAAACCTTTTTTTCCTAAGAAGGGTTGCGACATCTTGGCAACTCCTCTGGGGACATTTTGTTTTTAAAAAAGCAAAAGAGGGTCAGGCCACAAATTGTTTTTAGAAAGGAATTTGCAAGTTCACAAAGGTTTGAATTTATTTGTCAATTTAATGAATGTAATTCTATTTTACGCATTTTAAAAAATGTTGCAAAAAGCTCTATTCCCGAGCTCCACCCAATTGCTAAGTGAGGGGAAAATGCTTTGCTCATGTCAGAATATTGATTCTCCGTATGAGCCTAGCAAGTACCTTCAGGATTCATATGCCTCATGTCTTTGTAAGGATACTAATTCTTCGAAAAGACATAGGAAGTGAGTCCTCCTGAGTTGAACTTGGTTCGTTTGAAGCCTATAATGGGTGAGAACTAGGGGCCTTGCTACCCTTAGTAGGGGACATCAAGGATAGCTCAGGTACCTTTTAGAACTCAACTATTTGAGAACTTAGAGCCAACCCCAATAGAGCCATGCAAAAAACCTAGGGTTTTAGTAATAAAGGGAGACATGTCCTGGAGTATTGGAATGTGCTACCCAGAATTGTTTTTGAATTCTCTATGTTTTCTTGATTCTAATTTGTGTTTCCCTTTTCTTTTTGTTTTGCATAATCATTTATGCCACATCATTACATATTTAGAAGGGGTTAATTCTCGAAATTATTGCTCAACTTTGAAAAGCACTTGTTATGGACGAAAGAATTTTGAAGAGTGAAGATGAGAATGCAAAGGTCTGACATTAGTCCGAGGTGAATCGGTGAACATTTAGAGATAGCCTGGTAGCTGATCATGAGACAAAGACTTCAGAATATGCCCACATCAGCATCAAGCAGAACAATGTGCAAGAATTGCAAGAAATTTGGGAGCACTTTGATTATGAGACTAAGCAGTTGTTTCATGAAGTCTACGATGACATAGCCTATCTCTTGTACGTAAAGGTTGATGAGCAGTTACTGAAAGCCTTGGTTCAATTCTGGAATCTCGAATATTGTTGTTTCACATTCAATAAAAAGGACATGATGCCTACATTCGAGGAGTATTTGACCCTTTTAAACCTGTGCAAAGTAAAGAAGAATTGGGTTTATGCTAAGCCACCTAAAAACAAAAACCCACATGCAAAGCTTCAAGCATTTGCTGGTATGAGTGATGGTTGGGTAAAGAGGTTGATATAGAAGAGAGGAGGCACCTTTAATTTTCCTTGGTTAAGCATCAGAAGTATAATCTTGATCCACCCCGACAGAGAAAAAAGGTTTGATCTCTTAGCCATTGCAATTTATGGTTTAACAGTCTTTTCGAAGGTTCTAGGAAACATTGATGTGGCATTACTTGATTTCCTTGAACAACTAAAAAGAAGATTCAATTCGGTACCAGCCATGCTTGCTGAAACCTTCATTTCCCTTAATGCCTGATGGGAGGTTGAAGGGGTTCGTTTCGGAGGATGTATTCCACTTCTACAAGTTTGGGCCCTCAGTCATTTCTGGAAGTGCCCGACATTAGCTTTATCAAATGTGTTTTCCTCAAACTTCTCACCTCTTCGGGAATTTTTGGCAAATGAGTGGCCCGTTGTTAAGAAGAGCAAATGGATTGATATATTTAGGGATCGTCATGACGAAGACATCAGATGGAGAGTTCCTTGGATGGGTCACACCAAAGTCCTATACAAATGTAGAGATTTCAACTTCTTAATGCGGCTAGGTTTGTGGGGAGGAATTGGATGTGCCCCTTTGTTAGTATCTCGCCAGTATGGGTCTCGACAGTTCATTCCATTCACTACCGGTCTTGGCTCATCAGAATTCGAGTTCCAAGGTGAGTTTAGACAGAAGGTTCAGATAATCAGTAATGCTTGGAACCATTGTTATCACATGAAACTAGAATCTGACAGTCATTGCATGTACACCCCGGACTATGACATTTGGAGGCATACGAGGATAAATGACAAAGTCATAGCACCTACATCTGGGCAAGCTAAGTCTCTAGAAGAACACTTAAAGGTAGTTCCTACAGAAGCTGAAATATTGAAGGAAGAGTTAAGAAGAGCTAAGTTGGATATAGAAGCCTTGCAAGAGCAGAACCAAAGAGACAAGTTTGAGTCAAGCCTCGACGTTGAAAAGTACAAAGGGGAAACGAAGCGAGTAGTGAAGATGCATGAAGACCTAGAGAAAAAGTTTGAGATCCAAAGAGTCGACTTCCTCAGGTTCCAAACTGTTGTTAAGAATGTTGATTTGAGAAAAACCCCTAAACAGTGGAAGCTAGAAGTCAAGCATGATGTAGGAAAAGAAAGAGAATGAGGGAGACGCGAGGTTGAGAAATATCGACGAGCCCTTGCGGAAGAGAAAAAGAGGAGTAAGCTGGCAACTGAAAATGGAAACGACAAACGGGTCCTTAAAGGTGATAAAGAAGGTGTGGCTGCATGCAAAAGGAAAGCCCACGACAACATGATACGCCTACTTGAGTTACAAAAGGCATATGATCAAACCAGTGCAGAGCTAAAGCAGAATCAGACTTGTGTTGCAAATTTGCAAGCCAAAATAGATGATCTGAACCACTTGTTGCACGAACTTCAGAACCATCATATTGAGCTTCAGGCCTATTTAAATGAGAATGATACCTTGAAGAAATAGGTTGAATAAATGGATAACATCATCCATAAATGTAGGACAAAGATCGTGGTCCTCGACGACATCACTGAGTGAGGGGATGACTACTGGTTCACACGTCTTAGGGACATGGCTAGAAGGTTCCAAGAACGAGATGAGTTTGAAAGGACTATCATGACCCAGGTACAAGATGTGGCTCGACACGTAGTGATGCTAGCCACTAAAGCTGCAGCTCTTTGTCAGTACATCAAGCCAGCAGGAGAAGTGGGACCGAGGCTTATGTGGCTCATTGAAGAAATCAAAGAACTGGGAGTTCAAGGTAAAAAATATTTGTAAACAAAACTTGATGTAATAAAGATCATTTTTAATCCAATAAAAGAGTTGTTTCTTGAGCAACTGTTTCATGGAATTAATGGCCCTTCGCTTGCATCCATGCATTTGCATTTCAGTCTTTTGTGTTTAGTAGTTTTTCTTCGCATTAGTGCTTACATTTGTGCATGAATACATGACATAATAAGAGTCTAACTTAAATAAAATGACAGAAAATCAAAAATAGTAAAAACAAATCACAAATACGGTACTCGGTCTTAAGTCAGAGCAATGGAAGACAAAGTGTTGGCCCTAGAAAGCAACCACAAGAGTACCCAGGACAGGTTAGACAAGCTGGAAATAGATCTGAAGCAACAGATAGAGTTGGTTTACCAAAAGACGGTCGGTTCAATCAGAGCCATTCTAGGTTTTAAGGACCCTGAACCCTGATGTAGTGGAAACTGATGAAGAAGCAAATACTGTACCGAAATTTTAAAGGATGGCCTATGTTCATCCAAGTATAGCCCAATCTTCTAAAATTAAGATTTCTCCATATTTTGCTGAAACCTCAGCACAGAATGATAGGAAGATAAACTCTGAGGAAGTCATTAAAGTACTTGATTTCGATGAAATTGCCGACAAAGTGAAAGTTGAGAAAAAATGGGAGGATCGTTACGAGAAATTGGAAGAAATAATTATGTCCTTTCAAGAAGGGGGTATATATGGAGGAATGGATGTCAAGGATTTAAGCTTAGTGGCTAATCTGGTGGTACCGCCAAAGTTCAAGGTTCCCGATTTTGAAAAATACAATAGAACAACGTGCCCTGCAGCACACCTGACTATGTATTGTAGGAAGACGTCAATGTATCTAGAGAATAAAAAGTTGCTTATCCATTGCTTCCAAGACAACTTAGTAGGGTCAGTTGTGCGCTGGTATATGCAGCTAAGTCGAGTGAACATCAGATCATGGAAAGATCTGTCTAGAGCCTTCAGTGAGCAGTACAAACATGTTTCAGACATGGTACCAACTCTTTTAGTTTTGCAAGGATTGGAGCAAATGCACCATGAAAGCTTCCTCCAATGCGCACAGAGATGGAGAGATGTAGCTGCCCAAGTCCAGCCACTATTACTGGAAAGTAAAATCACCCCGATATTCGTAGAGACACTAAATGGATCTTTCTATGATTGTATGCTCAACCATTCCATAAAGAGTTTTACGGACATGCTTATAAACTGAGAATTGATACTTGCAGCAATGAAAAATGGAAGGTTGGACAATGGGGAAACTAAGAAACCCTACAAAAAGAGAGACAATGAAGTCAATGCTACTAACGTCTACAATCCCAGCTATTCGAAGGGGATAGTCTTCAACAAACCCAATGTCTCGACCACAGCTCCAGCAGTCACAAATCCTCCAAAAAAAGAACGAATGGGTTCGAAACCATATTTTCCTCCTATCCCAATGACATACGCAGAATTATTTGCTGAATTGATCAAATCCCAGATGGTGCTGCCAGGATATGTTCCTCTATTCTCACCACCATATCCACAATGGTATGATGAGAAGGCACAATGTGAATATCATGCAGGATTTAAGGGGCACACTATAGAAAATTGTACTGCGTTCAAAAGAGTGGTAGATAGCTTAAGAAAATCTGGGATGTTATCATTTGATACATCGAAAGATAAAGGAAACCCCCTACCAAATCATGAAAAGGCAGAAGTGAATGCAATCATTGAGGAAGGAGATAAGGTGGTTAAGGAATATGTTGCTGAAGTTAGAGCTCCCATGAGGTGGATATGGGCTCAGGTGGTGGTAGAAGGGATGCTGAAAGAAGGAGCCCAAAAATTGAAAATTGGGGAAGAATCATATTGTGAGTACCACATGAAGTAAGGACATGAGATTAATTGTTGCTCAGAGTTCAAGTAACTAATTCAGGACAAGATGAATAAGAAAGAACTTGAGTTCTTTGAGAAAGAAGACAAAGAATGTTTGTTGGATGTGTGTGCATTAGAGGAGTCATCCTCTAGAAGTGACTACACCAGAATAAGGCCTTTGGTGATTAAGGATAAAACAAGAGTTGGTGAGCCCGCAAGGAATGTTACCCCACGGCTCATAATTAAAGCACCAACGCCATTTCCTTACAATGATAGTAGGCAGGTCTCTTGGAATTACACCTGTGATGTAACAGCCCCAAGAGAAACGTCTACTCAAGAGATGGAAGAACCGGTCAATTAGGTTAGTCATTTCACGAGGAGTGAAAGGCTCTATTCCCAACTAATAATAGAGGATAGTGATTCAGTGCAAAGAAAGGTTGCTGCTGAGGAGCTTGGAAAAGAAGATGACAGAGATTTCTTCAAGGAAAAACTGACAACATATCATGAGACTGTAAAGGAGTCAGAGGCTCGGGAATTCTTAAAGATCTTAAAGCACAGTGAATATAGCATTGTGGAACAACTCCATAAGCTTCTGGCTTGAATTTCTATGCTTTCGTTACTATTGAGTTCTGAGGGCCACCGTGAGGCCTTGTTAAAGATTTTGAACCGGACGTTCGTACCAAAGGAGATCACAACTGATAAGATGGATATGTTAGTCAGTAACATTGTCGTTAACAACTTCATCTCGTTCAATGATGAAGAGATCCCGGGTGAAGGAACATGATCTTGCAAAGCTTTGTACATCACCACTAGATGTAAGGGGCATATGCTACTAGGTGTCCTAATCGATAATGGGTCGGCACTGAATATTCTACCATTAGCCACTCTGAAGAAACTGCCAATAGACAGTTCTCATATGGGGACTTATCAGAGTACGGTAAGAGCATTTGATGGAACTCAGAAAGATATGCTAGGGGAAATTGAGATGCCTTTGCAAATTGGGCCAGTGACTTTTGACGTTGAGTTCATGGTCATGGATATAAGACCTAGCTATAGTTTCTTGCTTGGACGCCCATGGATTCAAGCAGCAGAAGCGATTCTATCTACTTTACACCAGAAGCTGAAGTTTGTGATTGATTGACAATTAATAATTGTTGGGGCAGAGGAAGAAATCATTGCATCAGTAACCACTGATGCACCCTTCATTGAGATTGATGAGGGTGTGCTCGAGTGTCATTTCAGGACATTAGAGCTAGTCAATGCAACCTTTGTCACCGAAGGAAGTAAGGTGACAGAACCAGAATTATCAAGCTTTGCAAAAATGCAAGTAAAGCAAACGCTCGGGAAAAGAGCTAAAATTGGAAAAGGAATTGGAAGAAGACATCAAGGAAGATTATATCCCATAGTAATCCTAAAGAAAATGATCGGTTCGGTCTGGGCTTCAAGCCCAGCAAATGGCAAAGAAAGGTTGAAATCAGAAAGCATCAAGAAAAGAGAAGAGCTAGATTGAAGGGAGAAGAAATTGAAAGGGAGCCAATGACTTTTCCTCCTCTGAGTCACAACTTCATATCTGGAGGTATGCTATATCCAAATACCTCAACCAGTGAAAAAGGAAAATGAGAGAGCACTCTGTGTGAAACATTTGAAAAGCTGAGCATCAATGTTGTAACTGATAATGAAGAAGAGAGCCAGTACATGTCAAAGATCCGCCCTTGCTCTGAGCTTGACAATTGGGCTGCTGAAGAAATTCATGTAGTCTTTAAGACATGTTTAGAGTAATTCTCAAAACCAACCTCTTTACGTCAGGCCTGGAGACAATAAGGGATCTTATGTAAAGGGCCTATGTCAAACATTTAATTTGAATTCAATAAAAGATGCATTTCCTTAAATCTTGTGCGGCAAACATTCTTTTCATAAATAAGCCAAAACCAAATAAAAACCATAAAATTAAAAGCAGCAAAAAAACATTCCATTCATTTTGTTTGTTCTCTTTGTATATATCTTTTGCCTATTTCCTTTTCAGGTCTTCAAATATCATTAATCTAAACGAATCCGAGTCAGACTTCAAGGTTGACTTTGAATTACCTCTATGCTTGGAAGAAATTGGAAATATTGATGATTAGGAAGAATATGATGTACCCACTGATATGCTCAGAATGGTAGAAGATGAGAAAAAGCAGATTCTACCACACAAAGATGAACTAGAGATACTAAACCTCAGAACTGTAGAAAAAAAGCGAGAGGTGAAGATTGGTACTACCATCGCGGCCAAAACCAGACAAAGTTTGATCGAGCTCTTGAAAGAGTTTAAAGATATTTTTTCTTGGTCGTACCAAGATATGCCTGGCCTTGACACAGACATCGTCATGCATAGGCTCCCTATAAAGGAAGGATGTGAACCTGTAAAACAAAAGCTTAGAAGAATGAAGGCTGAAACACTCCTCAAGATCAGGGATGAGGTAAAGAAGCAATACGATGCAGGATTCCTCGAGGTAGCCAAGTATCTAGAATGGGTGGCAAATATTGTCCCAGCACCAAAGAAGGATGGAAAAGTACGAATGTGTGTTGACTACAGGGACCTCAATAAAGAAAGCCCAAAAGATAATTTCCCGCTCCCACATATTGATACTTTAGTCGAAAACACGACAGGTCATTCACTTTTCTCTTTCATGAATGGTTTCCCCGGGTATAACCAGATCAAGATGTGCCCATAGGACATGGAAAAGACAACTTTTGTGACGCTATGAGGAACTTTTTTGCTATAAAGTGATGCCCTTTGGACTTAAGAATGCAGGGACAACCTATCAGAGGGCTGTGGTTACTCTTTTCCATGATATGATGCATAAATAAATAGAGGTATACGTCGAGGATATGATCGCCAAATCTCGATCTGAAGAAGAACATTTGTTCAATCTAGAAAAGCTCTTCCTAAGATTGAGAAAATTCCAGTTGAAGCTGAATCCGACTAAATGAACATTTGGAGTCATATCTGGAAAATTATTGGGTTTTGTGGTGAGTAGAAGAGGAATAGAGATTGATCCAGATAAGATAAAAGCCATACGAGAACTTCCCCTACCTCAAACACAAAAAGAAGTTTAGGGTTTTTTGGGACGGTTAAATTACATCGCACGCTTTATTTCTTAGCTAACTGATAAGTGCGATCAAAGTTTAGGTTACTCAGGAAGAATAACCCAGGAACTTGGAATGAAGAATGTCAAATGGCTTTGGAAAAGATCAAGGAACAACTGAGCAATCCTCCAGTATTAGTACCACCCGTTTTAGGGAGATCATTGATCTTGTACTTAACAGTCTATGAAAATTCCATAGGATGTGTGTTAGGGCAACATGATGATACTAGAAGAAAAAAAAGGTGATATATTACTTGAGCAAGAAATTCACTGATTGCGAAACCATATATTCATCAATTGAAAAGCTATGTTATGCTCTGGTTTGGGCGGCCAAAAGGTTAAGACAATACATGATGTATCATGTTACATGGCTAATCTCAAAGTTGGACCCACTGAAGTTCATGATGGAAGCTCCGGCCTTATCAGGAAGGTTAGCACGATGGAAAATGTTATTATCAGAGTTTGATATCCAGTATGTGAGCCTAAAAGCGATAAAAGGGAGTGCCATAGCAGACTTCTTGGCAAGTCGCGCCTGTAATGATTATGAAGCATTAAACTTCAATTTTCCTGACGAAGACTTGATGTGTATCTTAGACGATGAGGAGACTCTCGTAGAATCTTGGGTTATGAACTTTGATGGTGCAGCAAATGCATTAGGAAGAGGTATTGGGGCAGTTCTGGTTTCACCGGAAGGAGATTATTACCCTTTTACCAGTCGTTTGAAGTTCTTCTGTACTAATAACATGGTAGAGTACGAAGCATGTATAATGGGACTAAGGGAAGCTATAAGAAGGAAAATTCGTACCCTAAGAGTTTTTGGGGACTGTGCATTAGTCATTTATCATATACGTGGTGAATGAGAGACAAAAGATGTAAATTTGGTGGAATACCACAAGTTGTTCCTCGAATTGACTAAGGAATTTGATGAGATCACTTTCAAATATCTCCCTAGAGAAGACAACCAAATGGCTGATGCTTTAGCTACCTTAGCCGCCATGTTTAGGGTAAATAAAGGATTTGAGATGATGCCCATCAAGTTATATATGCTTGACTCTCCAACTCATTGTTATGACGTGGAGGAAGAAGTGGATGGATTGCCATGGTATCACGACATCTTACGATATGTAAAATTTCAGCAATACCCGCCTCAAGCTACAGAGAATGAAAAGAAAATGATCATGAAGATAGTATTAGGGTATGTCTTTGATGGAGAGATTTTATACAAGAAAAGTCATGATCAGATGCTTTTAAGATGCGTGGGGGCAAAATAGGCACAATTGATTGTAGAAGAAGAAGTTCATGAAGGAATTTGCGGAACTTATCATAGTGGTTTCACCATGGCCAGGAGAATCATGCGACTTGGTTATTATTGGTCAACCATGGAGGGTGATTGCATCAACTATTCCCGTAAATGCCACAAGTGCCAAATTTATGCTGACAAGGTTCATACGCCACCTCAACATCTTCATGTTATGATAGCCCCTTGGTTGTTCTCCATGTGGGGCATTGACGCCATTGGTCAGATTCACCTTAAGGCATCAAACGGGCATCGTTTTATCCTGGTAGCCATTGATTATTTCACGAAGTGGGTAGAAGCAGCCTCGTATGCAAATGTCACCAGATCCACGGTCTGCAAGTTTTTGAAAAAGGAAATCATTTGTCGATACGGCTTGCCTGAAAGTATTATCACCGACAATGCTTCAAATAGGATGATAAGTGGAGCCTGTGAGCAGTTCAATGTTAAACATCATAATTATGTGGTATATCGCCCGAAGATGAATGGGGTAGTGGAGGCTGCAAATAAGAACATTAAGAAGATAATTGCAAAAATGACTGATACCTATAAGGATTGGCATGAGAAGTTGTCGTTTGCCTTATACGCTTATGGAACTGCAGTAAGAACTTCCATTGGAGCAACACATTTCTCATTGGTATATGGAATGGAAGCTGTGCTACCCATTGAGGTTGAAATACCATCGCTCCATGTCTTAATGGAAGCAAAAGTGGAAGGAGTAGAGTGGGTTCAAGCAAGATACGATCAGCTGAATTTAATTGAAGAGAAAAGACTGAAAGCATTGTGTCATGGGCAAATATACCAGAAAAGGATGGTAAGGGCTTAAGAGAGAAAAGTTCACCTAAGAGAATTCAGAGAGAGAGATTTGGTGCTGAGGAAGAAGCTGGCAATCCAAAGAGATGCTCGAGGAAAATGGGCACCGAATTGGGAGGGACCTTATGTTGTAACAAAGGTTTTCTCAGGAGGAGCATTAATTTTAGTCGAGATGGATAGAGATGAACTCCAAAACCCTATAATTTAGATTCGGTTAAGAGGTATTATGTTTGAAGAAAAAAGAAAAAAAAAGAAAAAAAGAAAAAAAAGAAAAAGAAAGAAAGAGAAAGAGAAAAAAGAAAAAAGAAAAGAAAAGAAAAAAGAAAAGAAAAAAGAGAAAAAGAAAATGGGGTTCAAAACGAAAATCCGCAAAGGGCGTTTTGAAACCAAAGGAGGATCTGAGTTGAAAACCCGTAAAGGGCGGCTCAGACAATTCGAAAATAAGACCTTCCTCGGAGATTGGCTCAGGGAACTTCATTTCTTTCTGCATAATCAGTGTTTTCGAAGTCTGCTCAGCATGGTGGACATTTAAGGCATCTTATGAAGTTATGACAGGAGAAGTTTGGTTTATGATATCTGAATACCTATTCATTTCCTTGTAATTCCTTTTTGTGTTTGCCACAATACCAATAAAATTTTTGTTGCTAGACCATTTCTTTCTTTTGATACCCTTTCTCAAAGCATCTTTCATTGAAATGAAAATTAAAATTTGACATCATTTGAAATATTCATAAGATTTTTTAGTATTACTTTGAAATTTGTCTAGAAGGGTATTTGAACTATGAGGTATTCAATGGTCAAATTTGGAGCTTAGGACGTAAATAAGGTAGCAAAACTTATAAGGAAATACAAGATGGAAATAGGTTTTGCTACAAACTTTGGCGGAAAGCCTCAAGAGATGCTTTGAATTTGCTTTAAGGAAGCATGATGCAAAACAGATTTGCTTACAATGAGAACAATTTTACAGACATCGGAGGAAAAGCTAAATGAGACATTGGGAAAACAACAAGTTTCTAGGAAGCTTGTCACTGAATATTGATGTATCAACCACAATGATAATAGAGTGTTGAAGAATATGAGGGTGAAGTCAGTCCTTCCAACCATGAGTACAAGATAACTGGATTGAGTGAGCAAATGTGCAAAGATCATATGAAGCAAGGAAGTTTTAAGAATGGCAATGGTAAAATATAAGCAATGGAGGTGACTATCTAAGATTAATCATTGAAGCATACAGTGACTCTGAGTTAATGATGGAAAATCGATGCATTTCACATATCCCTACGGAGTTTTGCCCTAGGGTGTCCTAGCAGCAAAGAGCTTCCCTATTTAAAAATCATGACAGAAGTCGCAGAAAAAGACGAATGTATTGTCTAAAGTGGCATGGCCGATAAAGGAATTAAGAGTGGACAATGGTGAAGATTGTTTTTCAAGGAATAGACGATTGAATTTTAACAAAAAGAAATTGTTGAAGCCAACCAGTATTAGAGAACTGATCTTTCTAATAGAATGGGCCAAAGTAGACACACACTATCAGTTGCCAGAGTTGAGAAAATGTTTGAGATGATATAATCTGAGTTTCCTGGAGCTTCGCAGTTTCCTCCTGTGTTAATTAAGAAAAACGTTAAGGAAAAAACAAAAGAAATAAGACATGCATCCATGATTAGGCATCCCTAGGGGCATATGCATTTTATTTGGATCATTTGCATTTGTTTTGATAGATTTTAGTACCTGCCTATCCGTTCGGGCACTTGGAGAATGGAACCTGCCTATCTATTCGGGCATGAGGAGAATAGAACCTGCTTATCCATCCGAGCATGAAGAGGATTGGACTTTTTTTTTTAAAACCCGCCTATCTATTCGGGCACGAGGAGAATAAAACCTGCTTATCCATCCGAGCATGAGGAGGATAGAACCTTTTTTTAAAACTCATCTATCTATTCGGGCACGAGGAGAATAGAACCTACTTATCCATCCGAGCATGTGGAGGATGGAACCTTTTTTAAACTCGCCTATTTATTCGGGCATAAGGAGAATAGAACCTGCTTATCCATCTGAGCATGAGGAGGATAGAACCTTTTTTTAAACCCGTCTATCTATTCGAGCATGAGAAGAATAGAACCTGTTTATCTATCCGAGCATGAGGAGGATGGAACCCTTTTTAATCTGCTTATCTATTCAAGCATGAGGAGAATAGAACTCGCCTATCTATTCGAGCATGAGGAGAATAGAACCTGCTTATCTATTCGAGCACGAGGAGAATAGAACCTGCTTATCCATCCGAGCATAAGGAGTATGGAACCCTTTTTGAATCTGCTTATCTATTCGAGCATGAGAAGAATAGAACTCGCCTATCTATTCGGGCACGAGGAGAATAGAACCTGCTTATCCATCCGAGCATAAGGAGGATAGAAACCTTTTTTTGAACCTACTTATCTATTCGAGCATGAGGAGAATAGAACCCGCCTATCCGTTCGGGCATTTGGGGAATAGAACTTGCCTATCTATTCGGGCATGAGGAGAATAGAACCCGCCTATCAGTTTGGGCATTTAGAGAATGGAGCCTACTTATCTATTCGAACACAATGAGAATAGAACTCGCATGTCTTCTCAGGCACAAACGGTTTGGTAATTGGTGAAAATCAGTGTCTTCTTTTCTTTGCTCTATTCCTGTTTCACCGGAATGACCAGAGAGGGGTACCTGTTGTCACTAGATTTTCACCTTTATTTTAATTTGTTAATTTAGTATTAGCATATGATATTGGTAACATAGTTAATGAGTTTAGTAGAAAATATTAATATTGTTAATAACATAGTTAGGGGTCACATAGTATACAGTTGATGTATTTAAGTTACAAGATTAATGTAGTATTAGTTTAGTTCTCAAATGATATGTTACAATTAGTATAATTGTTAGTATTAGAATTACTAGTGTACCGTATATAGTGGTTATATTAGCATGTTCGATAAGGTAGTTAGAATTAACATAGATTGCATAAAACCCAAAAATATGAAATGCATAGCCCATTTATAATTTGAAATAAATAACAGGTCTATTAGGAATTAATTTTAGATCAGAGTCCATTAAAAAATATACTGGGTCCATTATACAACACGGCAGGCTTATTTTACAACCCAAAAGAAAACCTAACTCTCGTCTTTTTCTTTTGCGCAGCCAAGGGGAGACCGTTGGATCTGCCTGGAATCCAACCGCGCAGATCGTACCAGCTGGGGAAGATTCAGCGTCTCAGCATCTTAGCTGCACAATCAAGATGCCATCCAATGGCCCATATTACTTTGGAGTATATCACGCGGATCACCACTCGCGCGTGGTAGCCATGCGCGCGACGATTCAGCTCCGGCCAACTGCTTCATCTTCTCAGATGCGTCACTCGCTCTGATCATTCTTCACTGGCATTGCTCGAACCATCAGAAACATACAAATAGAGGGTTAAATCCATATTAAAGCCCAGAAATATAGAGGGGAAATAAAATCCCTAAATTGATGCCCTAGAAAAATCAAGTTGCAATAAGATAAGCAAAAATGGCAATTCATAAGACCAGAATCCCCAAATTGGTGCCATGGCAGGAATTAAGCAAATCAGAGGGGAAGAAATCAGGGATTTAGGCTTAAGATTTTAGGCAATACCTGTACTATAAATAGAACTGTAATCCATGTAACAAGGACAAGATTCAACACAACAATCACACAAGAATCACACACAACCAGTAGATATACTAGCATTCGGAAGCAGTAGAGCAGATAGGTGTAATCGACATTCAAAAGCAATAAAAGAGCAAGTTCTGGTAATTTCTTTCTATCTATTTACTTTCAATTTCAATATAAACAAAGAAAAAAGATTTTTTTACCTTTTTTTGTTCGAAACGTCGCCGGAATCTGGAAATCTTGGTCAGAATCTGAGACGGCGGCCGACGCTAGTGGATGGCGGCCGGCACGGCGGATGTTCATCGTGTTCTTCATAAAATGAAGAACACGATGAACAGGGCAAAGAATTCAAAGAGAAAGCATTTTGATCGGTTTGGACAAAAAATGGAAAAATGAAATCTGTTTATTATAACAACTATTTATACTAACCCGTTTAACCCGACCCAAAACTGGTGATAACCGGTGCTCTTCTATTCCGGATCTCACACCGCAGCTCTACAGTTTTCAATTATTTCAATTTCGTCCCTTTTTCTTTCAAATCGACACCAAACTTTTAATTACTTTCAAATTAACCCTCACATTTTGGTTTTCTTTCAATTTAGTCCCTAATTTAGATTTTTTTGAAAATATAAAAAAATCCTTTTCTTTATTTAAATTTAAATAATTACCTAGTTGTTTATTTATTTAATTATTTCTTTATGTATATATGTGTATGTTTGTTAAACTTTAGGATTTGGGACTCAAAACTTAGATTAGTAACATGTATGTTGTAAAATTTCCTTCATTTCCAAAAAATACACTTTAAATCTTAATAATTAAAAGGAATGAAGACGTTTTCTAGGTTTACTCACTTCTAGATTTTAATTTAAAAGATTTTAACACAGTTAATTGTCTTGTTTATTTGTTAAAAAGTGAAAACTTAATTAATGCGGCGTCTTATCAAACGGGAATGACGGGTTAGCGCCAGGAGTGTTGGCGGTGATTAAAGTTCATTTCCTGGGCGATAAGGCCGTTAAAATAGATTTACATTCATTTTATAGACAAATAAATCGAAATTTTATGAACTTGCAAATTCCAGTTTTAAAAAAATCCTTTTTGAAACCAATTAAGGTACAAATTTTTTGGCGTTGTGGGGGTGCTAATCCTTCCCCACACGTAATCGACCCCCGAACCTGTTTGCTCTACTTTTGTGGAACAAAATGTAATTTTGATAAATAAAATGTTTTTTTTATCAAAATACCCTTGTTTTAAAAGTGATCCAATCACACTTTAAAAAAAAGATTGGTGGCGACTACGCAATTTTATAAAGTTTTCCAAAACGTCTAAACCTTTTTTTTCCTAAGAAGGGTTGCGACAATATGATCCACATAACAATGTTTTGCACAAAAATGATTGGTTATCTAAATAATGTTGAATTGTTGATTCATTGTTTCCATGAGAGTCTTGTTGGACCGGCTATGGTATGGTATATCAAGCTACTTAAAGGAGAAACTTGATCGTGGTTAGATTTGGCCAATGCATTTTTTGAGCAATACAAATATGTCATAGACTCCATATCGTAATTTTTACAGAACATGAAGATGAGAGATACAGAGAACTTCAAAGAGTATGCGTTGAGATGGAGGAGTGTAGCAGCACAAGTACAACCTCTGATGTTAGAGAAAGAAATGACTCCTATATTTTTCAGTACCCTTGAAGCTCCATTTTTCGATCTAATGCTTGAGAACGTAACAAATGACTTTACTGGACTTTTGCTGGCAGGAGGATGCATTTCGTAAAGGAAAATTGAAATCAACATCTAAAAATCAGGTTGTTCAAGAAACAACGGATGACCAAACTGTGAACGAGTGCGATTTCCAAAGTCCTCGTAATCGTAAGAGGAAAGTGTTAAATTTGAATTTTCATTCCTTACAAAAAATCCCTCGGATAAGCAAGCCTCTTAAGATCTTCCAAATACCGATATCAGATCTATTTCCTCATTTGATCAAAGGCTAATACCTCGTTTCTAGGCCAATGAAGGTGATACCAAACCCTTCTGCTCATAGTTTCGATCCGAATAGTATTTGCTACTTTTATATAATGGAAGATGGGCATTCTACCGGGAATTGTAGATCGCTATTGGAAGAGATAAAGAAGTTCATGGATAATGGAATATTGACTCGAGAGCTGATTGAGAAGTGGAAAACAAACTTAGAATAAAGTATGTCATTCAGAAGGTAAGTGGGGGCATTTGAAACTGCCTTTCATCATCATGTTTGAGTTTTTGTGGAGGTTTTTGTTGCTGTTAGACCATCTTCAAGGTAATTTTCAGAACCAACCATTTACTTCTGCCCAAAAGTAATAGGGATTCTTCTGTAAGGGCTCAAGTTTATTGTTTACCATTTTAATTAATGGCAACATTATGCATTTTTTATATAATCATTTCATGCATTTGATTCATGTTTTTTCCTCTTTAAGTCTCTATATATGTTATCCCCATTTTGTTCCTTCACCTATGGGTGACTCGATATTATTTATATGAACACTTCTATTATTGTACCGGAGATCAATTTTAGGTGGTATGTTGATTATCTACTAAATATGGCAAAACAAGCGTAAAAGACAACTCGAATAATTTTTCTTGGGGCAAAAAATGAAAGAAAGAAACAAAAAGAGAAATAATATCATGCATTAGCGATATTCAAGTTATTTCATGAACAAAGAAGTTATCATTTTCCTTCGGAGGATAAACTCTTTTATGAAGATGTTTATATATGAAATGATCAATGCCATTCCTTCATTTTCCACTCACAAAAAGAAAATTATCCATTGTTGTCCCCATTGAGCCTTCAAATTTTCTTTGAAATGAACCCTCAACAAGGATCACCCTCCACACTGAGGGGCAAATGAAAAATCTGCTCACACAAGTCGACATTAATCATATTACGAAGATGAAGCCTTATGAACCAGGGGCAAAGAACAAAAGACGCATTTCAGCCACAAGAGGTGACTTGTGCTCAAATCAAAATAAAGTTCTAAATTCATGAAAAAGAAAGAAAGAAAGAGAAAAGAAAAGAAAAAACAAGAAAAACAAGAAAGAAAAATATGAAATGAATAGAACAAGAAGCACACATGTGAAATCCTGTCACACCCTAAAAACTGGTCTAGTCGGAATCAGGTTCCGGTGATCAAAATTTTAGTACCGATTATACTTAAATGAGGTAATTGTCGAACCTTGTGCCAAATTTTTGAAGTATTGAAAGTTAATTCCTGCCTAATTGAAGCTGTTGGACCTTTTTGTAAAGAATGAAAGTTAGGGCTTTCATTGAAAATGCTAATTTTGGGCAAGACGTATCGATACGGTAGGACCTATATCGATATAGCCTAACACTTTTTAACTAACTTACCCATTTCAGTCTAGCCGTATCGATATGGCCATAAGGTCTATTGATACGGGTTCTTGTCAAAAATTATTTTAGTGACCAATTTGTAAAGATTGAAAGTAGGGTGCTAACTCACCTCCTTGCTTGACACCCCCACGTGATTTCAGCCACCCTTTACCCCAAAGGATGGCATTTGATTAGTAATTACTTTAAGCTTGTAATGATGGAGGTTTGATGAGTAAGCAAACCCTTGCCTAAGGGAAACCTTCTCATTGGCTATAAGGAAGGTGGGGAAAATGATTAGAGGATCTTAAATGGTTTGAAATTGAGCAAGGAAATCCCTTCCCGAAGCTAAATCTCACCCTTGTCCTAAAACAAGCACACACCTCCATTGTTATCTTCAAGCTCAAGCTCAAGCAAGCACCTCGAGCCAATCCTCAATCTTTGCTTGATTTCAATACACCAATTGAAAGCTTGTAGCTCGGTAAGTAAAACCCCTATGCCAATTTGATAAGTCCATCAATCTTTAGAGTTTAATTTCAAGAATTAGGTCTTAAATGTTCAAGTTAAGCCCATGTGCTAAATGATCAAATTCCTTATTTCGATGTAGTCTACAAGCTTGGATAAGCTTGAAAAAATTGTGAACCGTTGGTTTTGATTCTAATGTAATCTTTTAATTTTGGACTAGCTCAAGAAGTGGATAAGGACCCCTCGTCATCTCCAACAAAAGCTAGGCATAAAAGAGTTGAAATCCGAGAGCCTTGAAAGCATCGAAATTCAAGGTGGGTGTAGTTGTGTCACGGGATCGGCTAGGTGCCATCTCATTGCATTTGTTTGTGCTTAAAACTTGCATTTTGTATAAGGGCTCAAGTAGAGCAAACATATGTAGATTCTAATGATCAGTATGGTAAGTTCTCATATTGCTTTGATATGTTTTTAAGCTTATATGTGATATTCAAAATACGTTACATGCAGAAAATGATATGATTATGTTATGTTATTTGGAGCCAAGGCTCAATTCGTAATCCGATATGATATGGCCTATGGGCACAAGTAAGTTTTGTGATAAATTATATAACCTTGGACACTTGTAGACATTGGATACAATTGGCATGCCATAGGATTATTCCAGCTCATTAAGTAAGGGATTGAACTACGGTCCGGGGCTACGGCCTATATATAGGGAGAAAAGGTTGGATTGTTTAAGGGACTCCAGAGCTACGGCTCAAGGTTACGGCCTATCTTTGTTATATGAGGTGTACGAGGAATCCTTGTATCCATTGGTTATGTCCAAGGAAATGATATGAATTTATATTTTGCATTTGGCATATGAAATATGATAATTGACTTGAGCATGACCTATATATGGCTAATGATGCATTTATGTCATTCAAGCATGATTATGTGTCATCTATGCCATTAAGAACTTATTTGAATTTGTTATAGCTACCTCACTAGGCTATGTAAGCCTAACATCCGTGTGTCTCATGCATTCCAGGACTTTGAAGAATTTCGAGCTCCGATCGTGCAGTTGCAGTTGCAAGTCACTCTCTTCAACCATATGTATGTTACGTTTTGTTCTAAACTCCTAGTAGGGTGGCATAGAGCTTAGACATGTTACAATGGTCTATTTTGACATGTATGTAATGGTCCTAAAGTGCCTAGGTGAAAAATGGGAAACATGATATGTTTGCAAATTGATAAACTAGTTAATTTTGGCCTAAAGAGACTCAAAGGTAAAAACTTAGTAAACGGATTTGAAATGTCCTAAATTTTGGTATGCTATTAGAATTATAGATTAACAACTTTCTGGTAAAATTTCATGGCATTTAGACATCATTCAATAGGTTAATTCAAATAAAAACCAAATAAAATCAATCATTACAAGACATGTGTATCGTTACGGGTCAAGTTGTATCGATACGGCCTTGCATATATGGACCTAGGAAAATAGAACGTACCGATACAGGCCAATCTGTATCGATACGGACCTCAAAAAAAAGGTCTGGGAAGTAAATTGTATCGGTACGGCCTTGGGGTGTTCCGAAACGGGTCAACCTTGGTCAACGCATATCGATATAGGTTTAGATGTATCGATACGGGCTTATCACCCCTAGTTTTGGAATTGAGAAAATTGGCTTAGAGTACCGATACTATCCTAAGTGTATCGTTACGGTGTCAGCTAATTATGTTAAAAGACTTAAACCATAGTTTTAAACAGTTTACAAAATAGTCACTAAATCTTAAGAAGGTTAATCCGATGGTAAATGGCCTCCGTTAATAACAAAATTTTACAGGCTAATAATTTATAAGTTTAATTGAAATCTAGGGAAAGAAAATTCTGATAAAGACCCTTAATTTATAAAATTTACAATTTAGTCCCCAAATTCAAAAAAGTTAAAAATTTACCTCAAATTGGATAAACTATTTATAAGCTAATCTGTTAGGTCTTAAAAGAAACTAAGAAGACATTCCAAATAAGGTTTCGAACTCTAAATAAGCTTCTGATCTCCAAATTTTTTTCAGGTAACACTTTCCGACCCGATTCCTATCGGGCTAAGATGGGGGTATTACATTTGTGGTATCAGAACTAGAGTTTAGTCGATTCTAGGACTAAACCGAGGCTTGTCATGAGTTTGCATGTGTATATGCCACCTAGGAGTTTATTTGTATATGTTATACGTGACTTGCAACTAACACGATTTAATTTCTTCTTTTTGATTAGCTTTAAGAATGTCCACACCTAGTGATAGACGTGATCCAAATGAACCATATCCGAGCTCCTCCTCGACACAAGGAGATAATCTTGGAGCATGAGTCCGACCATAAAATGTGGGACAGAATCACCCACCTAATCCCCTTCCGATGCCTCATGCTCAACAAGAGTGCTTAATGTCTATGGCAGAGATTATTAAGTAGGTGGTCGTATCTCTCAAGCAAGAGCCGCCACCGTAGCCTGCTGAAGCACTTGTATCTGTCTTGAGAGCCCCTATTGATAAGCTCTGACAATACCCAGTCTACACTTTCACCGGCCAGGATCAAGACAATCCCGAAGTAGCTGATTACTGGCTAGAAAACACACTCAAAGTTCTAAATAAACAGATGAGACGTCCTAATGGACACAAGCTAAAGTGTGCTCTGGCCTTGATTTTGATGAAGCTCAAAGTTAGTGAGACACGGTGACACTCAACGTACCTGAGCATAGAGTCATATGGGACTTCTTTCTTTATAATTTCTATAAGAAGTACATCAGCGACCATTACCTTACTGAATGGCGTAAGAAGTTCCTCTATCTGAGACACGGAGGGTGACCCATGGAGTAGTATATCCATGACTTCTGCAAGTACTCGAGGTATGGTTCAGAGATCACACGCACTGAGAAGGAGAAATGTAGAATGTTTATCGATGGCCTTTGTGATGAATTACGTCCCCTCTTCACTACTTTGGAGGACTTCCAGAACCTGGTCAACCGGGTGATTGCTACTGAAGCCTCATAAAAGGCTTGTGAAAGAAGGAAATGTAACCAAGCCCGATCCGATAAGAGGTTCCGAGATGATTCTAGACCTCATATGTTGCAGAAGAAAGGTAGACAGTGGGACCAAAAGTCTACCACCTTTCAACAGCTACCAAGAACGAGATATGTGTCATAATCCCAGTTTCGGGGAACATCTGTTGCTCGTACAACTTCGGTTGATAGCACGGGTGGTTTTGGGAGAAGTTCACAGATTTTCTTGTGAAATTTTTGTCAAAAGAGACACCCTGAGCAATGTCGCAGGTAATCTAGGTCTTTTTATCTTTGTGGTGAACCGAGCTACTTCATCAGATAATGTTCGTAGAATCCTAATGCTCCTACCTTGGTGGCTTCTCAGAACAATCCTAATAAGGGAAGATGAGCGAAGCAAGTGCAGTCTGGATCAGTAGGAAGACCCTACAACTCGAACACTCTTTCAGTTGGACGTAACCCTCAGACCTCCGCTCAGATGTACCATGTTCGAGGTCGAGAGCAAGAAGACGATCCTGGTGTGATTGCATGTATGGTGGAATTATGTCATGATCTTGTTTATGCTTTGGTGGATCCTGGTTCTATGCATTCCTTTATTAGTGAACCATTTATTGAGAAGTACGCCCTAGAACCTGAACCAGTCACTTCTGAGATAGTTGTCTCTAACCCACTAGGAGATAATGTGGTTGTATGGTTGATCTGTAAAGCTTGTCCTCTGAGGATCCAAGGGATCTCATTTCCAGCCAATTTGATGGCTTTGCCTTTCCATGAGTTCGATCATATCCTAGGCCTTGATTGGTTAGCTGAACATCAAGCCTAGATAGATTGTTTGAAGAAGAAGTTGTATCTTTGCGGACTCGGCAAGGAGAGCATAGCCTTGATGAAAGCCAAACTTGAGTCTAAAGAAGCCATTATATGTGCAATAGGGTCTAAAGGAGATCCAAAGCTCGAAAATGTGTCGATAGTGAAAGAATTTCCTAACGTGTTCCCTAATAAACTTCTGGGACTCCCTCTGACCCAAGAAGTGGAATTCGGAATTGAAGTGCAACCGGGGACTACACCAGTTTCCATTACTCCATATAGAATGACTTCAATCGAATTGAAAGATTTGAAGGCCCAAATCCAAGATCTTTTGGATAAGGGATTCATCCGACCGAGTTTCTTACCCTGGGTAGCCCCGGTCTTGTTTGTCAAGAAGAAAGATAGATCGATGTGACTATGCATTGATTATCTCCATTGAATAGAGTAACAATCAAGAATAAGTATTTGTTACCAAGGATCAATGACCTTTTTGATCAGTTGAAAGGTGCTTCTGTCTTCTCTAAGATAGACCTATGATCCAGATACTATCAAATGCAAGTGAAGGAGTCTGACGTCCCAAAGACTATCTTTCAAAGTATATATGGCCACTATGAGTTCTTGGTAATGCCTTTTGGGCTTACCAATGCACCTGTAGCCTTCATGGGCCTAATGAACCATGTGTTCCAGTCCTATCTAGATAGATTCGTGGTTGTGTTCATAGATGACATCCTAATCTATCCCAAGGACACTGCCACTCATGAAGAACATCTCTGGATTATGCTTCAAACTCTCAAGGAGAAACATATGTACGCTAAGTTCAGTAAATATGAGTTCTGGCTATCTGAAGAATCCTTCCTGGGTCATGTGATTTCTTCAACGGGAATTCAGGTGGACCCGAATAAGATTCAAGAGGTTCTTGATTGGATTTTTCTGAAGAATGTTAAAGAAGTTCATAGTTTTTTGGGCCTTGTAGGCTACTATCGTAGATTTGTTAAAGGATTCTCGATAATCGCTGCACCCTTGACAAAGCTTCTCCGTAAAGAAACTCCCTTTGTGTGGACAGTGGAACAACAAAGGAGTTTCGATCAACTTAAACACGTCCTAACACATGCCCCTATTTTGGTACAACTTGAGTCAGGCAAGGAATTCACCGTATACAGTGATGTATCCCACTTGGGATTAGGTTTTGTATTTATGCAAGAAGGAAAAGTCATTGCTTATGTCTCACGTCAACTTAATCCCATGTGGGATGCATCATCGTATACAGTGATGCATCCCGACGCATGATTTGGAGTTAGCTGTTGTTGTGTTTGCCTTAAAGATTTGGAGGCATTATCTTTACGGTGGAAGTGTTACTTGTACACCGATCACAAGAGCCTAAATTATCTTCTGACTCATAAAGAGTTAAATCTCCGTCAACAATGATGGATGGAACTTTTGAAGAACTACGATTTGGTCATTGATTACCATCCCGGTAAAGCTAGTGTTGTGGTTGATGCCCTTAGTCGGAAGCCCACTCCCTTCCCGAGATGTTTGAATGCTCACTTCCGGCTCAAGAAGCGTGGTAAACTATTGGGTGAATTGAGAGTTCAGTCAACTATCGTGTCTCGAATTAGAGCAGTCCAGGAATCTGATGAGAAGTTGCAAACTCTCATTGCTAAGATCAAGGATAAGCCAGATCCTAACTTTGCTATGAATTCCAAAGGTTTATTGTGTTTCCAAAATCGTATCTATGCCCCTGATGATGATGATCTTCAGAACCAGATTTTGAGTGAAGCTCATTCGAATCATTTTCTCTATTCATCCTAGAGCTATCAAGATGTATAAAAACTTGAAAGAGCTATATTGGTGGTCTGATATGAAAGGCGAGATCACAGACTTTGTGACTAGGTGTCTGACCTGCCAACGGGTTAAAGTCGAGCACAAGGTGCCTACCGTTCTCTTGTAACCTATTGAGCTTCCACAGTGGAAATGAGAACGTATTACGATGGATTTCGTAAGTGGTCTACCAATGACACCGAAGAAGAATGATTCTATTTGGGTCATTGTAGATCGATTCACAAAGTCTACTCATTTCATTCTGGCAAGAATGGATTTCGGCTTGCCTAAGCTTGCTGACTTGCATATTCGTGAGATCTTTCATTTGCATGGAGTCCCTATGTCCATCATCTCTGACCGTGATCCACGTTTTGCTTCTCAGTTTTGGAGAACCCTACACGAAGCTTTGGGAACTCGAGTGCACCTAAGCATTGCCTTCCATCCCCAAATTGATGGTCAATTTAAAAGGGTTATTCAAGTAACCTCATATTTCTTCTATCTATGTGTGTAAGTATTTTGTATCAATCTCGATTCTTCCTTGTAGATTTTGGAATATACGCTTCGAGCTTGTGCTACCGATTTCAAAAATACGTGGGAGAAATCCTTACCGTTGGTGGAGTTTGCATACAATAATAGTTATCAAGCTTCAATTCAAATGGCTCCCTATGAAGTTTTTTATGGAAGAAGATGTAGAAATCCTCTCTGCTGGATCGAGCTTAGTAAAGGCAAAGTGTTAGGTCCTGACTTACTTCGGGAAACCGAAGGAAGGGTAACTATCATTCATGACCGGCTCAAAGCTGCATTCGACCGGCAGAAAGCCTATGCTGATTTGAGAAAGAGGGACATTCAGTACGAGATTGGTGAGAAAACCTTCCTTAAAGTATCTCCATGGAAGAAGATCCTTCGTTTTGGCAAGAAGGGGAAACTAAGTCCTCGTTTCATTGGCCCGTTTGAAGTAATTGAGCAAGTTGGGCTTTTTGTTTACCGACTAGCTCTCCCTGAAGAGTTAAGTTGTATACATAACGTCTTCTATGTGTCTATGCTACAGAGTCTGTAGAAATTCAGTCCAACCTAATGTACGAGGAAGAACCAGTGCAGATCCTCACACGAGAAATCAAGAGACTTCGAAACAAATCCTTGCCTCTAGTAAAAGTTCTTTGGAGGAGTCACTCAGTGGAGGAAGCAGTCTAGGAGCCAGAGGAGATGATGCAAAAGCAGTATCCCCATCTCTTCGCTAAAGTGAAAATTCGAGGATGAATTTTCATAAGAGGGAGAGTTGTCACACCCCAAAAACCGGTCTAGTCAGAATTAGGTTTCGATGATCAAAAATTTTGTACCGATTATACTTAAATGATGTAATTGTCGAACCTTGTGCCCAATTTTGAAGTAATAAAAATTAATTCAAGCCTAATTGAAGTTGTTCGACCTTTTGTAAAGAATGAAAGTTAGGGGTTTCATTGAAAATGTTGATTTTGGGCAAGGCGTATCGATACGGTAGGACCTGTATCGATACGACCTAACGGTTTTTAACTAACTTACCCAATTCAGCCTAGTCGTATCGTTACAGCCATAAGGTGTATCGATACGGGTTCTTGTCAAAAATTATTTTAGTGACCAATTTGTAAAGAGTGGAAGTAGGGCGCTGACTCACCTCCTTGCTTGACACCCCCACGTGATTTCAGCCACCCTTTGCCCCAAAGGATGACATTTGATTAGCAATTGCTTTAAGCTTGTAATGATGGAGGTTTTATGAGTAGGCAAACCTTTTCCTAAGGGAAACCTTCCCATTGGCTATAAGGGAGGTAGGGAAAATGATTAGAGGATCTTAAATGGTCTGAAATTGAGCAAGGAAAGCCCTTCTTTTTATTTTGCCCTTACCGAAGCTAAATCTCACCCTTGTCCTAAAATGAGCACACACCTCCATTGGTATCTTCAAGCTCAAGCTCAAGCTCAAGCAAGCACCTCGATCCAATCCACAATCTTTGCTTGATTTTAATACACCAATTGAAATCTTGTAGCACGGTAAGTAAAACCTCTATGCCAATTTGATGAATCCATCAATCCTTAGAGTTTAATTTCAAGAATTAGGTCTTGAAAGTTCAAGTTAATCCCATGTGCTAAATGATCAAATTCCTTATTTCGATGTTGTCTACAAGCTTGGATAAGCTTGAAAACAATTGTGAACTGTTGGTTTCGATTCTAATGTAATCCTTTAATTTTAGACTAGCTCAAGAAGTGGAGAAAGACCCCTCGTCATCTCCAACAAAAGCTAGGCACAAAGGAGTTGAAATCTGAGAGCCTTGTAAGCATCGAAATTCAAGGTGAGTGTAGTTGTGTCACGGGATCGGCAAGGTTCCATCTCATTGCATTTGTTTGTGCTTAAAACTTTCATTTTGTATAAGGGCTCAAGTAGAGCAAACGTATATGGATTCTAATGGTTAGTATGGTAAGTTCTCATATTGCTTTGATATGTTTTTAAGCTTATATGTGATATTCGAAAAATGTTACATGTGGAAAATGATATGATTATGTTATATTATTTGGAGCCAAGGCTCAATTCGTAATCCGATATGATATGGCCTATAGGCACAAGGTAAGTTTTGTGATAAATTATATAACCTTGGACACTTGTGGACATTGGATACAATTGGCATGCCATAGGATTATTCGAGCTCATTAAGTAAGGGATTGAACTACGGTCTGGGGCTATGGCCTATATGTGGGGAGAAAATGTTGGATTGTTTAAGGGACTTCGGAGCTACAGCTCAAGAATACGGCCTATCTTTGTTATATGAGGTGTACGAGGAATCCTTGTATCCATTGGTTATGTCCAAGGAAATGATATGAATTTATGTTTTGCATTTGGTATATGAAATATGATAATTGACTTGAGCATGATCTATATATGACTAATGATGCACTTATGTCATTCAAGCATGATTATGTATCATCTATGCCATTAAGAACTTATTTGCATTTGTTATAGCTACCTCACTAGGCTATCTAAGCCTAACATTCGTGTATCTTATGCATTCTAGGACTTTGAAGAATTTCGAGCTCTGATCGTGTAGTTGTGGTTGCAAGTCACTCTCTTCAACCATATGTATGTTACGTTTTGTTCTAAACTCCTAGTAGGGTGGCATAGGGCTTAGACATATTACAATGGTCTATTTTGACATGTATGTAATGGTCCTCCTAAAGTGCCTAGGTGCAAAATGGGAAACATGATATGTTTGCAAATTGATAAACTAGCTAATTTTGGCCTAAAGGGACTCAAAGGTAAAAACTTAGTAAACGGATTTGAAATGTCCTAAATTTTGGTATGCTATTAGAATTATGGATTAATAACTTGCTAGTAAAATTTCATGGCATTTGGACATCATTCAATAGGTTAATTCAAATAAAAACCAGATAAAATCTGTTATTACAAGACAGGCGTATTGATACGGGTCAAGCTGTATCGATACGGCCTTGCATATTTGGACCTAGGAAAACAGATCGTACCGATACGGGTCAAGCTGTACTGAAAGGTCTGGTAAGTAAATTGCATCGGTACGACCTTAAGGTGTAACGAAACAAGTCAACCTTGGTCAACGCGTATCAATACAGGTTTAGATGTATCGATATGGCTTATCACCCCTAGTTTTGGAATTGAGAAGATTGGCTTAGCGTACCAATACGATCCTAAGTGTATCGTTACGGTGTCAGTTAATTCTGTTAAAAGACTTAAACCATAGTTTTAAACAATTTACAAAATAGTCACTAAATCTTAAGAAGGCTAGTCTGATGGGTAAATAGCCTCCGTTAATAGCAAAATTTTGCAGGCTAATAATTTATAAGTTTAATTGAAGGCTATGAAAAGAAAATTCTGATAAAGACCCTTAATTTTTAAAATTTACAATTTAGTCCCTAAATTGGATAAACTATTAATAAGTTAATTCGTTAGGTCTTAAAAGAAACTAATAAGACATTCTGAATAAGTTTTCGAACTCTGAATAAGCTTATGATCTCTGAATTTGTTTTTTGTAACACTTTCTGACCTGATTCCCTATCGGGCCGGGAAAGGGGTGTTATAAGTCCCTCATCAAAGACGACTCCTTTGAGAACGATCATCTTTAAGCTGAAGCACGTGGTACAATATTGTCCAAAGTTCTGGTTCCAATATTCATGAAAATATCATGAATCCTCAAAAATGAAAGAAAATGAAAAGGAGATGAACTCTAGGGTGAAAACTCAGAAATAGACAGTCTAGAGTGATCCAAGAAAAACATATGGAAACATATTCAAATCGAGCAAAGAGGGAATGAAGATCCTGTAGAGAAAAATGATCCTTGGTTCAAACACCTTAAACACTAATTTGAGCCTAGATATCCTTTTATTCGTAAACCTAGACCATGACCTACATTACGTGCCTGTAAAGACCATTATGATCATATGTAGATATCTGAGTTGGAGAGTTCATTCTCAGACTTCATCTCACTAATGTAACTCGTTGTTCATGGAAGATCTTTAATTTTGTTAATGCGTGATATAAAAATAGAGAAAAAAGAAGAATAAGAAAAAAGGGGTTTAAGGTGAAAACCTGTAATGGGCTTCTTGAACCAAAGGTAGATTCGAGTTGAAAACCTAAAAGACGGCTTGAATAAGAATAAAATTTCAAAAGTAATGGGGAAGAAGTGATCCTCTCATAAATGTGTCAAGTTGAAGGAGTTGTCACAAGTTAAAAGAAATCTTTGAGGCTCACGATTTGTCAAAGTGTTCACACATATAATAATTGGGGCACCTAATTTTGTTGAACTCGTTTTTGTTTAGTTTCTCTTGATATAAATATCCATTTATTGAACCTTTTTGTTTTTCCTTGTATTTTCTTGTTTAGAAAATAAATGTGCATTCATTTTACTTTTCTCCATATTTATGCATCATTGCTACCATTTGTTTTAAAGATGAACGGTAAACAATATATTCCAAAAAAATGAAGGTTTTCTGTATATTACCTTGGAAATAATCTGGCAGTGTTGGAATCTAGAACATGAGCTCAAACCATGATGAATATCTCAAGTGGAAGCAAGAAGTGCCCACAAAAGATTTTTTTGAACATAAGTTTAAGACTAATGCGACAAGTGGTAGGCTGAACATACCACCATCTCAGGAAGGCTGAGGAGAATGTGAGATCTCAAAAAAAAAACACAAGGACTCGTTCAACTATGACAGGGAGTGGCTGAGAGAAATTACATTGCATAATCATGTAGGCATTGCTGCAATTTGAGCATGCATATATCGATACATTCAAACCATACCATGTTTTTAAGACATGCATATTCATTATTTGAAAAGAATAGGTTATCAAGAATACATCAAAAATTTCAAGAAATTGTCGTCGTACGTGCTTAAGCATGACACGAAGAAAATGATAAATGTATTTTTGGGAAAAAGAGAAGAAATCTCAGACAAGCCGTGTCAACTTCATCTGAATCTCACGTATGTTGATTAAAACCTTTGGGCCATCAATAAGTCTTTCGAGCATGATGTTAAGATGAGAATGAATATACGTCATTCAGGCCATCAATAAGTCTTTCGAGCATGATGCTAAGATAAGAATGAATATATGTCCTTCGGGACACCAATAAGTCTTTCAAGCATGATGTTAAGATGAGAATGAAAATAAGTCCTTCGGGCCATCAATAAGTCTTTCGAGCATGATGTTAAGATGAGAATGAATATCAGTCATTCAGGCCATCAGTAAGTCTCTCGAGCATGATGTAAAATGAGAATGAATATAAGTCCTTCGGGCTATTAGTAAGTTTTTTGAGCATGATGTTAAGATGAGAATGGATATCAGTCCTTCGGGCCATCAGTAAGTCTTTCGAGCATGATGTTAAGATGAGAATGAATATAAGTCCTTTGAGCCATCAGTAAGTCTTTCGAGCATGATGTTAATATGAGAATGAATATAAGTCATTCAGGCCATCAGTAAGTCTTTCGAGCATGATGTTAGATGAGAATGAAGATAAGTCCTTCGGGCCATCAGTAAGTCTTTCGATCATGATGTTAAGATGAGAATGAAGATAAGACCTTTGGGCCATCGATAAGACTTTCGAGCAAGATACTAAGATCTTCGGGCCATAAGTAATTCTTTCGAGCATGATAAAATGGAGATAAGTCCTCATTTCCATCTAGAAGACCTTTGGTATGATGTTAAAAGAATGATAAGACCTTAGGCATGTCGTTAATAGAATGATGAAGACTAGTCCAATAGAAGAGAGAATGAATCATGAGAAATATATGCCTATTCCAGTGCCTTCGAGACGAGCGGGGTATGTCCTACATCAAGAAATAAGCCTTTAAGCTCTAGCGCCGCGTCATCACTACAAATTTAATTCTCGCCAGACAAAATTTGTTCGTTTTTTTCTTTTCCTATTCCTCTCGCTCAAGCAATGGACGAAGAGGGGCAGCTGTAAGCACCAAATTTTGAGTGAACCTAATTACCATGCATGTATTCAATTAAACCCGATAAAGCCCAAACTGATTCGAGCCCAATTCTCTATTAAACTCCTAACCGTGAATCACATTCCCACGAAGTTGAATTACCCGACAAAGAGGGGCACGCATGCGCGCGCACACACATATAGTCAGTTTTTTTCACGCGCGCACAAACACATAGTCAGCTTTTTCACACACACGCACGCGCGTGCACACACACACACACACATAGTCAGTTTTTTCGCATCGAGTCGAGTAAAATAATTTGATTTTTTCGAGTCGAGTTTTGCCCGCCTCTAGTTATATTGTGTTTAAGGTGATGTACAACGAACCTTTTCGATACGAAAGTTAAAATTTTAAAACTAAATTAATTATTCAAAGGATCATAATTTTAATTTCTTTGTCCAATTTAGAATTTTTCATTTAAAATTGAGGTCGAAAATATTTTTATCACCGATTGAGCTTAATTCGATAAGTCATTCCATCAGCTTAAGCTAGGATATTGTATTAACAAATAACAAGGGGTTTTAACATCAAGAGTTATGTAGGCTATTGGCCCAAAAACGGAGAGCTGCATTGGGCCGAAGTAAAGCCCAACAATGAAGCACCATTATTATTGTAAATCCAGTTCGTCATTGCCTTCTACGATTAGCCCTAAAAATCCCAATTCAACACTCGAATTTTCCCCCAAATTTGAAGTTAGGAACACGATTAGATTTGAAGTTAGGAAAAAGGAAGAATGAGTAACGTTCCAAAAGAAGCCATTGAAGTGATTGCGCAGAGTATTGGCATTACGAATTTGTCCCCAGATGTCGCCATTGCTTTGGCTCCTGATGTCGAATATCGTGTTCGAGAAATCATGCAGGTAAAATTTTAATTCCCCTCTCCCCTTTTATAGATTCAAATTCTATTGTTTACTTAAAAAATATTAATTTTGTTCATATAACCTTTTTGGATTTTTTTCTAATTAAAGTCATGATGCAGGAGGCAATTAAATGCATGCGCCACTCACGGCGAACGGTTTTGACAGCTGATGACGTTGACAGTGCTCTTAATCTGCGAAATGTGGAGGTACATTTTCATGTTTTAGTAATTTTTGTTCTGCTTCTTGTAAATTTCTTACATGTATATTTTCTTTTGTTAGTTGAGAATAGTACTGATTAATGTTATTTCTTAGTGTAATTTTGTAAGAATTTATGAATTTTTGGAGTGATATGATAATTTCTAGGTCATGTGTACTAATCCATAAATTTGACCAAAAGTGGAATTTTATGAACTAAATTTTTTGAAAGTTTGAATCTTTAGTTTAAGTTATGCTTTAGCTTCTTCTTCTTTTTTTTTTTTGTTAATTGGCTTGTGTTATGCTTTTCTCCTGCACCAGCCGATATATGGCTTTACTTCTCGTGATGCACTGCGATTCAAAAGAGCTGCTGGGCATAAGGATTTGTTCTACATTGATGACAAGGATGTGGAGTTTAAAGAAGTAAGAAATAATCGATGATCTTAGAAGTTCCGTCGTAACTGCTTTTTATTGAAGATTTTTTTAACTTAAATCGTGTATGTTGTGTAGGTTCTTGAATCACCTTTGCCAAAGGCACCAACTGATACATCTGTTACGTCTCACTGGCTTGCAATTGAAGGCATTCAACCAGCAATTCAGGAGAATGCTTCAGTTGAAGGTACCGTCTTAGTTAACACTGGTTGGATAAAAGATCCTGCCGATTGAACTTCCATAGCCTTTTTATCTATGTGCTCAAAACCTTCAGATTAGAAATTTATATTTGTGTTTTGATATGTTCTCTACAGAGGTGTTCATGTTGAAGACTCTCATAGTTCGTGTTCTTTTTCGGTTTTATCACTTTAATCTTCTATGAACTGATCTTAATTTCTATGCGGAATTGGCATTTTCTTTCCCTGCAGCACCTTCTGATGGAAAAAAGGCTGAGTACAAAGAGGATGGAGCTTCTGTTGATGTTAAATTACCTGTTAAGCATGTATTATCGAGAGAACTTCAAGTATGTTTTACATCTTCAGCAACATTTTTATGTTAAAAGACTGTTTTGCTGGGAATGACATTAAGAGACTGATTTGATTGGTATGCAGCTCTACTTTGACAAGATCGTGGAGATTACCATGAATAGATCTCTCTCAATTGTCTTTAAACAAGCATTACTAAGCTTGGCAACGGACTCGGGATTACATCCTTTAGTACCCTATTTCACATATTTCATTGCCGATGAGGTTGTCTTAAAGATCTTCCGTACCTTATTAATATGTGTGTGGCAAAAGAACCCCTAGTTGGTTATCTCAAGCTTATGTTTTCCCATGTTTATCTCAGGTTGCACGGAACTTAAACAATTTCCCTGTTTTGTTTTCTTTAATGCGTGTTGCCCGGAGCCTTCTCCAGAATGAACACATACACATAGAACCTTACGTGAGTTTATTGTTTCAATTGTGTTCGTAAGTACCTGAGCAAATACATGTATGCTAGTGGTTTATTTTCTGCTTATCTGATTTTTTAAAATGTTCTTCAGTTACACCAAGTGATGCCATCTATTATTACCTGCCTCGTTGCAAAAAGATTAGGGAATAAATTCACTGACAATCACTGGGAACTTAGAAACTTCGCAGCAAAGCTAGTGGCATCAATATGCAAAAGGTGAAGATTTCGTCTCTTTTGGACATGCATTGCGTATTCATTTTTATGAATTTCAGGTGTCTGATAGTTTAGTTTTGAACTTGGATCTCTGGTGCAATAATTTGTTTATTCATTTGTATGCTATTTTAAATGGCACGATCATGCTTGTCATGTGGATCACTTGGCATGCCTATTTTGATGATCGCGGCTACTCGTTTTACTATGATCTAATTAAGATATGCTTTGCTTTTAGGTTAAATGCGGCAAGGATTAACATTAATTCCAGCATAATGTTTGTCTTCTATATGCAGACTTTTACATACTGTTTTGCAGATTTGGGCATGTTTATCACAATCTTCAGCCACGCGTGACAAGGACTCTGCTCCATGGTTTTATGGATCCAACAAAAACATTTCCCCAGCATTATGGCGCAATTCAAGGGTTAGCAGCCCTTGGACCCAGTGTGGTATCTTAATCATGGCATCACTTGTACCTAGTACTTCTGCTTTTTCCTTTAAATCTGTATTTCCTATGTTTCACTAATGCCCCTTCTTTCTTTCGTGTATAGGTTCGTCTACTTATACTGCCAAATCTTGAAGCATATTTGCAGCTTCTTGAACCTGAAATGGCACTGGAGAAGCAGAAGAATGAAATAAAAAGATACGAAGCCCGTTGTGTTTATGGGGCTCTGCTGGTAAGTTTATTATCCAATTTGATACACCAGATTATGAGCATCCCTGTATGTATTATACGGTAGAACTAACAATGCTGTATGAATTTTCTGCTCCCAGCATGCAGCTGGGCTGTGCATGTATGATCGGCTTAAAATGTTCCCCAGTCTGCTAGCTCCTCCAACTCGTACCATCTGGAAAAGCAGTGGCAAAGTTGCAACGACAAGTATGGTTTCTTGAAACCATTGTTTTTACACGTAATCCACATGTCTCATCTTGCCTTATGCTATATCTGTCTTATTCTGATCAATCTAGATAAACGAAAAGCAAGCACGGACAACTTGATGCAGCAACCACCGGCCAAGAAAATAGCAACCGAGAGTGCAATGGGAATGATGCCAATAAATTCCATGCAAGCTGATTTACAAGGGGCAGCTAGCAGCTTTTCTAACACCGTAGGAGGTTCGAATGTTGGCGTATCATCAATGTCTCGGCCGTTATCAAATGATAACATGCTAGGAAGGGAGGTTGGCGGTCGAGTTTCAAAGACATCAACTGTTCTAGCACAGGCTTGGAAGGAAGATACAGATGCAGGGAACCTGTTGGCATCATTATTTGAACTTTTTGGTGAAAGTATGTTGTCTTTTACCCCCAAACCTGAGCTTTCTTTTTTCCTTTGATTAATTTTTACCTCCAAAGGCACTGTTTTCAACAGTAATTTTTGTAAATCATCTCCATAGTTTCAGTCTGATTACGTTTGCTTTCACCATATATGCATTATGTAGTTATCAAAGAATATATTCTACTTGGATTTTATTTATATTGAGATATTTGTCAGTTTTCTTATGGACTTGGATTTAATTTATTACAAAATATAAAATGCGTATATTAATGTACTAGATTGATGAAGATTTAACAAATATATTTATTTGAAATGGACATAAACAATTGAATTTCAAATTCATGAATATTAATAAATATGGTAAATTAATCATCAAATAAACATTCAGAAAGAGCAAATGAGAAACTCCACCTGAAAATGCCCACTTAAATTTATTACTTCAATCAAAATTACATATAATGTCTGAAAGAACAACATTAAACTTTTATGAAAATTGGACACATGATAGCAACATGTATAACAAATGAGAAACTGGCAACATCAAATTGCCAACACAACGCCAATTCAAAGTAGATACAGAACCAAGACGAGAAAACATCGAATCATCCACGTAATGACCAATGAATTCAGGAGAAATCATGCAAGGAAACTTCACTCTCCTTCACTTAAAATGGGGACGATGAGCGGTTTCATTTGTGCAAGATATACAATTGCCCACCTATCAAAAAAGCAAATGAAATTTAACATCACAAACTATAAGGAAAATGAAATAAGACGATGTTTCAAAAAGGATTTAGCTTCCTCATCAAACTCGATGAAGATGCATCATGTTACTCGGACTCGGGTGAGTGTCTCATGTATTTGGAGAGCTTTTTTAAGAATCATATATCCATGTACCCATGTCTCAATATATGACGGACACAAGTGCTTCAAGAGAGAAGAAGCGGAGAAACATAGAAGATGCATGTTTATGTGGTGAATGCAGGAAAATGGTCATTCGTATGAATGGTACATAGGCATATGTTTAAGCAGTAGATTATATGAATATATATATTGATAAAGACAATATTCTCGGTCGATAAGATAGAGATATTGGATCAATTCAAACTACGCGCATGCCAATATAAAAACATAAACTTACATCATCCAACAACAAACAGTTGCTGTAACGACCAATGTTAGGTGCAACCTGCACAATAAAACAAGGAAAATACAGTTTTTCAGTGAGAGCAAAGAAATATAGAGGGAATCAAGGCAGGTGGTGAAAATCAAACAAAAGAAAACTTCCTAGTCTGTATATGACAAGCCAGGCTATCCTAAACCAAGACGAAAATCCGGGGATATCAGTTTGCGAGATCACCACCAATCACTTATCGAATCGACTAGAGGCGACAAGATTCATTCAAGTTCAGAGTAAGCAACCATAGCACAACGAATTCAATTGATATTCGAATTCGATCCACAACACCCACTTACAGTGTACCATCTTAAAGCATAATTCATTAATATATATCAATCAAAATACATTCTTTAAACTTCAATTGAAGTAAATATCAACCCAGACTTGTGAAAAAGGCTACAAATTTTAGCATATGAATTTGAAATCCACAAAAACTTTAGAAAAAAGAGTAAATTTAAATGTAAAAATAAAAAATGGAGAGAAAGTGTGAAAAGGGTACTTACAGATTAGCAGATGGACCTCTGTTAAAGCAAATTCTCGTCCACATGGATGCAATTATACCAACCACAGAAAAAATTAGGGTTGTTACCAAGAAACCCATATTCCGATCTCGATTTACACAAAATTTCCTGCAGAAACAACAAATTAAAGTTGTTTAAAAAAACGATTTGGTTCTCAGCAAAGCTAAAAAGGAAATTCGGATCAGATATAATCCCACTTACCTTCTGCTTGGTTTCTGAGAAAATGCAAGAAAATAGCAGGAGTTGGGATCTTAAAGCTTAAACCCTTATAATTGAAAGTAAAAAAAATTTAACATTCTCCCCATAAATTGTGACACCCTTAACAAAAGCTGTTTATTTTTACAACCGGTTCGGGAGAAAAGAAATTAACTGCACCAACTGTAACCAGAATTTATCATATTCACCGGTTAAAAAAAATATTTTATATAAAAATGTTACACTTTAATATTCAATAATGATCATATAAGGGTTCTTTTTTAAATAATGATCATATATTGGTGGTAAAGAATATAAAATTTATTAAATGCAATTTAATTTTTAATAATGTAATTTTAATAAAGAGTATTTTAATTATTTTTAAATAAATTGACACTCAATTAATTAATAATTAATAGTGTTTAAAATTATCTGACCCATTAATGTGACGATCTAATAAAAAATAAATATGTATTTATTATTTTTCGGAAAAACGTTTACATGTAAAGTACTTGGGTCGTTAAATTTATCCGGATTACATATCAGGTCCAGGCCACAAATTTTGAATTATACGGGCACTCGACCCGTTAAATTTATCCAGATCATGAGTTGGGTCCAGGCCATAAATTTTGAACTATACGACTATCCGACCCGGTTATCTTTCTTTAGTTTTATGTTTAGATTATTAAGGATTTTTGTTGAAAATTAAAACATTTCATTTCTAAATATTTTAGACTAATTTCTAAATCTCGTTTTTAAATATCTCATGCTATTGATGATGAATACATGAATTTATGTTTTATCTTCGGTTGTATTTTTTTATTTTAAATTTTATTGATTTTATGTTTTTATTATTAGTTGTATCTTTTCACTTTTAAATTTTATCTTGATTATGTAATTTGAATTTAAAATTTATGTTTAGATTATGTTATTATGTAATTTGGACTTTTAAATTTCAATTGTCTTTTTGAATTACATTAAATTTTATGATTTATAAAAAAATGTATAAATTTAATTAGAGTACCTGTGACTCGAAGTTGGGGGTACCCGACTTACAAGTTCAATGTGTTAATGGGCCGGGACACAAGTAGATATTTTTAGTATTAGAAAATACGCGTACTCAAAACTTCATATACCTGATTATGAACACACCTACTAATAATATCAATTCATTCAAAAATGTTGAGATAATCAATCGGTTGTGGAAGGCCAAGAAGGGGTGAATTGGCAAATAAAAAATTTAGTGAAAGTAAATGGAAGATAGAAAAAGTTGGACACAAGGATTTATAGTGGTTCAAGCTTCTAACAAGCTCTACATCCACTACCTTAGCTCCGCACTAAGGATTTCAAACAATTCACTAAGAATTCTTCCCTTTTTCTAGGCTAAGGAGGCAACCGTTACAATCGATCAAAGCTTTGTACCCAAAACTTGATCAAGTTCACTCATTTTTACAAAAAAGAATGGTAAATGTAGAAAGACTTCTCAAAGGTGAATAATTTGCTCAATTACAAGTACTTTCAACCCAAAACTTAAATAAAATTAATACAATTGAAGAACACTCAAGTGGGTTATAATATTTGACTCTAATAGCTCAAAGATGGTTGGGTTTGTGCTTGAATGCTTTAGACTTATTGACTTGTTGTTATTGAAGCTTTGGAGACTTGATATTATATCCTCTCATTGATTTCTAACCGTTTGGGTGGTTGGGATCATCAATAAAGTCGTTGGGCTGCTTTCTTCCCGCAATAAATGTTGTTTGGTAACCTACCGTATCGGTACACGAGGAGCTGTATCGATACCTGCCATAAGAAGAAATAGATGTACAAAGGAGTATCGATACGGTTGAGGGCGTATCGAAACGAGTATAGTGTAAAAACATATCCGTATCGAAACGACTAGGCTGTATCGGTACGATTTTTGCTCACTGAAATCAGAGTAAAAAGTTTAAGGACAAATGTATCGATACGCCTAGGAGGCGTACTGATACGGGTTAACTGACCGATATGGTTTTTGCTCACTGGAATTTGAGCAAAAATTTTAAGGAAAAATGCATCGGTATGCCTAGGAGGCGTATCGATACCTGCCATAAGAAGAAATAGCTGTTGTACAAAGGAGTATCGATACGCTTGAGGGCATATCGAAACGAGTATAATGTAAAAACATATCCGTATCGAAACGGCTAGGCCGTATCGGTACGGTTTTTGCTCACTGAAATCTAAGCAAAAAGTTCAAGGAAAAATGCATCGGTACGCCTAGGATGCGTATCGATACGGGTTAACTAAAATTTGAAGTTTTGTGATTCCAATAACTGACAAGGTAATAGTCATATTTTAAATGCAAAGATGTTGAAGATCTTAACACTCCGTATCAGTATAGGTGAAGCCCTACCGATACTACCGATACTCATTACATGAACAAAATTCCCAGGTTGAAGGCCGTATCGAAACGGGATCAACCGTATCGATACAATTTTGCAATTAAAACTTCAGTAGTCAAAAGTCGTATCGGAACACCTAAGGGCGTATCGATACGCCTGGGCAATTTTGATTTTTTGAGTATCAAAACACTTAGAAAATATTTTGGGTTTAAGTTTTTAACTTAGAAACATTTTATGTTCGATTCCTTGTCATTTTTTTGAGACTTTTTGAATACTTAAAAATTTATCAAATTTTACAAATTTGTCCTTAAATTCTCTGTGATATCAAAATCAAATATAATTTAAAAAATATATTATAAATAGTATGAATTAATATTGAAAAATATTTTTTCCAACTTGAAAGGGCTCAAGTATAAACAAAAGTATGAAATTTATGAAATTGAGATAATTAAGTCAATTTATTATAATTGCATAACACAAATAAAATAATCACAATTGAAAAGGAAAAAAAACAAAAGAAACAATTTTTATATATATTTCAAAACACGTATAAGATCCCTTCTTCATCTTCTTCGTTTCCAGGTGTGGAGTCAAAAATGAAGATATCAGCTTCTTCTGGTAATCTGAAGGTAACTCTTTTATCCTTGTTCTTCTTTGGTTTCCAGCTTTGGCTCTTCTGCAAACCAACCTCCATCTCTATTTCTTCTTTTCCAACATCTTCGTCCCTATTCTCCGCTTTCAGATACGGAAAAAACTTATTCGATGCCAGTTTAAAATTAAAACCCTTGACAGTGACACCGCCGCCATTGTTGTCGTTGTTATTAAGCAACGAAAACGCCATAATCCAATCCTCTACGTCTTGCTCTTTGGGTTTGTTTTCTTGCACATGTTTCCCTTTCTTCCATGAAGAACCCAACATCACCAACGGCTTGTCCGGAAATGTACATCGTTGGTCTTCGGTTTCCGGTGGTGAATTCGACAACCTTTCGAAACCAGTTTCACGAAAACAAGAGAAACAATCCATTTTTAGTTTTTTCTTTTTTTGAAAAAGATGATAAATGAATCAATGTGAATGAAAGAATGAATGTTTAAAACTCTCTGATTCTGAACGAGGTTTGTTTTGGAAGAAGAAGATGAAGAATGCAACTGTAGATGAAATACACCAAATATTTTTAATTCAACACAAAAACGGTCTGCAAAACTGCAACAACTGAATTTTGGTATTTGATTTTTTAAAATTATTTGGTTTAACTGACATCTCAACAACAAATTAAAAACAAAGGAAAATAATAATATCATTAGTTGATAACTAATTGGTTGTTGAAATCTCATGTATTGAATTTTTTAAGTTTAAATATCAAATTATTTTACTTTTTCACTTATTATGTAAATAGATTATTAATTACATGTTTCTAAAATTTCAATATTTTTTTATAAAATCAATATATATATATATATATATTACAAAACATAGACCTTAAAGTATGAATCTTAAATACCATAATAATTAGTATCAAAGACGGAATTAGAATTTAAGGTTATGAGCAAATTAAATACATAAATATTTAAAAGTAAGAGGCAAATTAAATAAACAATTTTTTTAAAAATTATATAAGAAAAAAAGTGAAAAAAATTGGTATCATTTTTGTACTGACTAGACCATTTATTCTATAACATTTTGATACCAATGTTAAACATAATTCTTTCTTTATTTCGTGCAATTGATATTCTTCGGTAAAAATAATACTCCTTTCGTTTTCGTCTCAGTTATTGTGTCGTATATCGACTATTCATGGAGTTTTAAGAAGAAAAAATTGTGAGTATAAACTAATTTCAATGACAAGTGTGCCCTTAAAAAGTTAATTTTTTTTGTTGAAAAACTAAAAATGAGAGAAAAATAAATTTATATTAAAAAATTGGTTAAATTTTTTAAAGTGATAATTTAAGTGGAATACACAAAAATAACAATTTTTACTAAAATAAAGAGAATAAATAATTGAATTCCTTTAAATTTTTCGTGACATAAACCGACCAACCCAAACAAATAAATTCTTCCCATTTTGATTTGCTCGTTTATGGTTCTCTCCCGGTTCTCATTCAGTCCCTACTTATTAGAGATGTAGAGGGTCTTCCATATTGTAAGTCGTTAGACACTTCGTTTAATCTTCATTTCAGTTTTAAAAATATAAATAAATAGTAAAATTTTATTGTGCTTTCAAAGGTTTGATGCATTCAGTTTGCTTTGGTGATTTGTAGTACGTCCTATCTGTGTTTGTTAATACAAAGGTCTTGTTTGGTAAATAATAATTTGAATTAAAATTAGAGTTCTGAATTAAAATTAAAAGTTTGACCGGTTAAATTTATTAAATTTGAATATTTGGTAAATAACAATTCAGTTTGTTTTTCAAATACTTATTATTATAGGTCCAATTTACAAGAACATTAATTTTTTGTTTACCGTTAATTTTTTAACAAATTTAATTTGTTTTTTGTGTACTCTTTAAAAAAAATTAATACTTTATGCACATATTGCAAAAAAGAGAAATATTTTGAGAATTTATTTTGTAATTTACCCTAAAAATTATAAAGACTCTTTTACTCTAAACAATTAATAAAAGTTTTCAAATAACTTAAATTTAACATTTTCTATTTTAATTATTCACCCTCACGTATTTACATAATGACATTTATAAACTAATATTTTTTGTTTTTATTCTCACACATTTATATTTAAATTTAATAATAAATTAAATTGTATAAAAAACAATTATATAAATAATAAAATTTATAGATTCTACAAATATATTTAGTAATGTTATACTAAAATAATATTTTTATAATCTAATTAATATTAATAAATATAAAATATTGATAACTAATAAACTATTCAAACAAGTATCGAATATAATCATGCCTTTATATGTTATTTTACTTGTTTAAATAATCAAACAACTATCAACTATTAGTTAATTTTACCAAAATTTTTTATACAATCTTCTAATCAAATCAGTGCATTAGCTAATGTAATCCGCTATCAACTATCCGTTAATTACCAAACATCGCTAAAGTTTTTAACATTCTAATGCTTTTAATTAAATTTTAAAAATAAAATATAATCATTTAATTAAATTATTGAATTTAATTAAAAATAAAATTTTATTTTAAAAAAAATTACATACAAAAAAATATTTGTGCGTATATATTTGAGACAAACTTTACATGGGTTAAAAGACAAAATATTTAAAAATCTTAAAAATATGAAACGACACGTTAAAAACACATTAATATCAAAATGTACAAATATCTATAGAAAGAAAATTGGAGGAAAAAGTAAGATCCACAAACTCTTAATAAGAAAACCTTTACAAATCAAGCCGTCGGCGAAGGTTCCGAGATTTTCCCGTTTCTGCCACTCGAAGAGTGTTGAGCTGTTGACGTGTAGCTTGTTGTCGGAGGAGCTGATGCATAGTTTGTTGTTGGAGGAGCTGACTGGGGACTGTAAGGAGATTCGGAGCCTTGATAGAAGGAAGGATAGTTTGCCGGGGCTGAAGGTAAACTACTCTCGGAGAAACTTGGATATGACTGGAAATTTGGGTATGAATAAGAGGGAGCTTCGTGTGATTGGTAACTAACCGACAAATGCGGTTGCTGATCTTGTTGATACGGTTGATAGTTGTATGATTGAGGGTATGCGTGATTTTCAGATCTGTTTCCAGGAAACGATGGATGGAAATCCCGTTGGGGTTCCTGCAGGTAGGATTGATCATGAGAAGGGTAACCAGCAGAAGGAAATGAATGAGGTGATGGTGAAATGTTTGAAGAATGCTGGCCGTCGATCTTATCATGGAACTGAGGTGATGGATCGGAACTTTGTTGAGGACTGGTAACAGCAGGATCATGTGCCCCGAGATCCTACAGGGACAGATTAAAATTATCGAGAATTTTAGTTATTTGTCGGTGTCATCCTGTTTATCCAGTCATAGCCATTTATTTTTAAAAAATAAAATATTGCTAAATGCTAAAGCATTGTTCTGATTAGAAACATACATACGCACCATGAGGTGTACTCGATGGAACCGACAAATCTTCATCACCATTAGGAGGGCCAGGGACGGGCTTCCTTCCTTTAAAGCTTTCCTAATATCCACAGCTTTCCTAATATTCACCGTTTTCTTATCCTGCAATGCATCAGTAAGTAGGAGAGATTTATAGTTTCCATGCAACTAAATGTTAGAATAAACAATCCCACGGTGACGATCAATACAAAGCTCTATGGTTCTAATTAAAAAGCAATCGATTAACACACAGACAAAAAAAATACATATATTTTATTTCATCTAAAAGATGCATTAATTACAAATGAAGAAAGAACCTTTAAACAATGAGAGGGGATTACAGGCAGCATAAACACGGTATAAAGTCAAAGCTGCAAAGCGGGTCCCAACAATCAATTTTGCACATTAAGATTAAGCCACCAGGCAAATTTAAACTAGCACCTGAAGCCTCAGTACCAGTGCAAAACAGCATGATACAATCTCGCTACTGGACCAAATGTTGGACACAATTGAGCTTGATGATGTCACCGAGCTTAGTGAATATGATAAAAACTTGCATGTGCCGATGGATTCAAATACCAAAGCACAATCTAGGAAGATTTAACAAAAAATGCAAGGCTTGCAGTTTTAGATTCTTGGAGGATGTGTGAGCTCCTCAAGACCATGGAACTATGGCGGTCAACCTCTTGCAAGTTTGATAGTAATGAGAATACAAGTACCACATTGCGAGACAAATTTCGGATTTCCATACCAGCCGATTTGGGAAGAATTAGGTTTGTCCCGTAATTAAACTCGAGTGTATTAGCAAAATTATGGGCAAAAATTGGGAAGATGCTTAAATAATAGAAATCACGTCATTCATGCCTCCTTCAAGGCCCTTTCTTTTTGATATTATTGTTTTCTTTTTTGGCTTAAATATACATTTGATACTTGAACTATACATTTTCTCTCAAGTTGGTACCTAAAAAATTTTTACTCTCAAATTAGTACTTGAACTAGACACTTTCTCCCAAATTGACACCTAAAGAATCTTTCCTCCCATTTTGGTACCCAAACTTTAATTCCATCCACTATTATGATAATTTTATTAACATATTTAGTCCCAAAACTTATACATTCTATCAATTTGCTCCTAATTCGAAATAGTTCAATAAATTTAACCATTTGTATTTAAAAATATCATCAATTTAGTCATTTTTGCGATACTTTCAAATTAAACAAGCTTAACGGATCAAAACAACAATGAGGTAACTGCATTATACCATAAAATAACATCAAGTTATTGCTAAAAAATTTTATACTGAAAAACAAACAATTTAAGAACATAACAAAGAGTAAATTGATAATATTTCTAAATATAAAGGGTTAAATTTATTAAATTATTTCGAATTAGGATCAAATTCGTAGAATGTATAAGTTTTGGTATCAACTTGGGAGAAAGTGCCTAGTTCAAGTACCAACTTAGGAGTAAAAATTCTTTAAGTACCAATTTAGGAGAATATGCTTAATTCATGTACTAACTTGGGAACAAAATTTCTTTAAATACCAACTTGGGAAAATGTGTATAGTTCGAGTACCAAATATATATTTAAGCCTTCTTTTTTCCTGAAAATCATTTGATTCTGATTGATGGGACTTTTATCTTAAATTCGTTGACATAATTTCTCCTTGATTTGCTGCTGTCATCCCTTTTGGCTAGTTCTTTCACAAGTGACCTTGTCTTTCATGTGCTTCGTCCTCCTACCGGTTTGGTTCCCCTAGCCCTAGCCCTAGCCCTAGCCCTAGCCAAGTGATTTTGTCTTTCTTCTAGTAGGTACTCTATAAGTCTTCAGCGCCTAAACCGATCTCGGTATTCATTCTGCCTGATAGTTCACTCTTCCGAAAAGCTATTGAAACAAGTCTTAATTCGAGATTTCTCTTAAAGGAAAACCTAAAAATGGATTTCAAGTGCAGATTCGTTCTTTTATTTATTATATTATGACGCTTTCAAGTTGATTTTTTTAACACTCGTGCTTTCGTTTTAAAAAAATTGAATTTTCGTATATTCTATCGTGGCTGCTATTAGAAATAATTGTTATTCGACCGTCTCACTTGATTGATTTGTATTTCCTTATGTAAAGTGAATCAAAGGCTTTGTCTCTGTACCCTGCCGTAGAGGATGGGCTTTCAAGGGTACAAAATTCTTGTTAAGAAAAATTGGATTAACCTTAGTCGATGTTCATGCACGGTGCTCACCCTCTATTCGGCAAGGAGTCTCGAGAATCACAATGCAAGTCCACTGTCATAGACTAAAGTTTGAACAAGTCCAGTGGTAATTAGTTTACCACATAAATTGATGCCACTGTCGTAATTAGTTTACTACATAATAGAAATCACCCTAACCCTTTTATTCTTCTTATCCATGATTGCAGGACACTTTCTTAAGGGAAAACTTAAAATAGATAAAAAAAAATTGACTTAAAGGTTCAATAAGCCCTTAAAATTTTATAAAAAAATAATTAAGCACTTAATTTTTTTTGCACCCAATTAAGCCCTCAAACTCAATAAAAAATTAATTTGGCCCTTTGACCAACGTTGACTGTTAACTTTAACGGTTTCTTTTTTTAAAGATTTTTTGGCACGTGTCGTAACAGGATAACGTCACTTATCATTTCTAAAAAAATTTAAATTTTAAATTTTAAAAAATATATAAAAATCCAAAAAAAATCTAAAAAAAATTCTAGAAAATTCTAAAAATTATTTTAAAAATATAAAATATTTTTAACTTTTGAAATTTATTTAAAAATAATAAATAATAATTTTTCAAAATATTAAAGTATTTTAAAAATTAAAAAAATTAAATATTATTATAAAATTGAAAAAATATAAAACAATAACAGTTATTTTAAATTTTAAAATAAATTTTATTGTTTTACATTTTTAAATAACTTTTATTGTTTTATATTTTAAAAATCAAAATAACTTTTATTGTTTAACATTTTTCAATTTTTTATAATTTTATAATAATATTTAAATTTTTTTGATGAATAGAGAAAAGGAACCACATTAGCAAGTGCCTCATTAGAAAACCTCCCTAAGCCTAAATGGAGGAAAAAGAGTACACTTGATAATGCTTACAAAAACTCTCATAACGTTCAACACCTACCCGACGTCCAAGACAGACGATAAATCATCATGTAACAAAGCTAAAACCTCGCCCGGTGGTGCCGGAAACACCCTAGTATCCAAGTCAACCTCCCCTAAAGATGAAACAGCCCCAAGCTGAGCCATCTTGGCCATACCATCGGCAACTACATTGGTTGTCCGACGAACGTGACAAATCTGCACATCCCAATCCCTAACCAACAACTCCAAGATAGCATGCAATATTACCCGGCCACCAGTAAACGAGTGGCGCCGCTGCAACATTCGGACGATATCTAAGATGTCCAACCTCAACCAACACCCGGCGAAAACCCGATTCCCATACCAATTTCAAGCCCTCAACAACCCCCATAACTCAGCCTCCAAGACGGAACAAATACCCATAAACTTACAAAATCCAAAAAGCCAATCCCTCGTGCTATTTCACACCATACCACCACACCAAACAAGGCCAGTTTGGTTATCCCGAGCCCCGTCGAAATTCAAAGTACACCAGCCTATTGGTGGAACTTGTTACCTATCTGGAACATGAATGCTGGTCGCTCTCCCATGCACAAGCCTAGTATCGGAAACTAAGCCATGCACACATTGCCCATGAACCCTACAACTTTCCTCTCATACATTAAAGAACTCAAGTTGATCGAGATCAGAAACACACAGATTCTGATGTCTCCAAAGAACCCACATGACAACACTAAAGAACACATCTCACTCTTGTAGCCGGCAAGCGAAATACGAAGGATTCGCTAAATTTACTCAAAGCCAATCAACCAAATTCATCACGAGAAACTTAATCTTAGGCAAACCTCTTACAAGATTTTTGGAAATCAATTTTTCTAAAACACTTATGCTTGCATGTCCTAGTTTTCTATGACATAACCATGCATCATTTTCATCTTCGGCTACAAAACATGCATTTGAACTATGAATGTCATCTAGATGCACCATGTAAATGTTACCTATGCGATGACCAATGAGCATTATCTTATTTGTTTTAATTTCCATAATTTTGCAACCATTAACATCAAAAAGAACATTAAAACCCTTATCACACAATTGACTAATGCTCAACAAGTTATGTTTTAGACCATTGACGTATAAAATGTCTTCAATAAGTATAGAAGAGAGATTACCAATGGAACCAATACCTTCAATGTGGCCTTTGGAGTAATCACCAAATGTCACCACTCCACTACTCTTGGGCTTTAGCTCCAAGAATCTACTTTTGTCTCCGGTCATGTGTCTTGAGCATCCACTATCAAGGTACCAAGTGTTTTTGCTTGAAGCTTTATCCTTGTAGCAATGCTCCCCCTACAAACAAAGAATTAATTCTTGATTTTTGGTACCCAAATCATTTTGGGTCCATGCGAATTAGCTCCCAAATACTTGGTCCCCTTAGGAATCCAAGATGCAATTGCATGAATGTTATTAGAAGCTACAAGTTCCTTAGGAACCCATACACTTCTAACTTTTTTTACCTTTAGGGTACCTTTGAGAGTTTCTTTGTTTGTAGTTCACAAAGTTTTTTTTCACGTAGTTGGTTTTAGAAATATTTACCCTTTTCAAAAGTAGTAGTACCAACTTTGTTCAAAAAAGCTTTGAGTTCATTCACCACTTTGTGGCGATCATCATGAACTTTGGAAAGAAGATTGTTTAAATCAACATTTTAATTTTGAAAATATTTTAGGTCATCTTGTAAAACCAAAATCTTCTTTTCAAGTCCCAAGTTGGTTTTTGAAAGAGAATCGTTTTGAGCTTTTAAATCGGAAATTGTTTTCTTGTTTTTCAAAATCGATTCTTTAAATTTTTCTACCAACTCATCGTAAACCTCTTGAAACTCATCATATGCATGATGCAATTCATCATATGTAAAATCAAAGGATGATGAGTTAGAGATTACCATAGGATCCTCCTCAAGAGCCATGAGGCAAAGATTGGCCACTTCTTGCTCCGCATCCTCGGATGATTCCTCATCACTCCAAGTTGCAATTTGAGATTTTCCTTCTTTCCAAAGCTCTTTCTTTTTAGTTGAGGATACTCCGTTCGAATGTGACCCAGTTTCTTGCACTCATAACATATGAGTTGGTCCTTATTTTCCTCTTTATTTTTGTTCTTGAAGTCTCCTCTTCGGTTAAACTTTCTTCCCCGATTGTATTTCATGAATCGAGTGAACTGTTTGGCTAACATAGCCATCTTCTCGTCTTCCTCCTCACTCGAATCACTCTCATCAAAAGAAGCTTTGAGAGCAATTCCGAGTTTCTTCTTTTCTACCTCTTGTTTCTTTATCCTTTTCTCTTATTTTCTTTCTCTCTTCCTTGCTTCATGATCTCATGAGTAAGGAGGGACCCCACTAATGCATCAAGCTTTAAAGTCTTCAAATTTTTCGCCTCGATGATGGCGGTCCTCTTCCCATCCCATGATTCAGGAAGAGAATAGAGAAACTTCTAGACAAGCTTGTCTTCGGGAATGATCTCACTGAATCCCTTGAAACCATTTACAATGACCGAGAACCGATCAAACATCTTGGATACGCTCTCATCGGCCTCCATCTTAAAGTTCTTGTAGGTTAGATTAAGGATTCCGATCTTGGTCTCCTTGACATCATTGGTGCCTTCATATGTGGTCTCTAACTTGTCCCAAACTTTCTTTGCACTTGTACACGAGGACATCTTCGAATACATGTCCGGTCCAAGGGCACAAAAGATTACGTGCAAGGCCTTGTCGTTCACTTGGAGCCTTCTTCGATCTTCATCACTCATCTCCACCTTGGTTTTTGGAACAAGTCTTCCTTCTTCATCTCTCTTCATTGGAATGATTGGACCATCTTCCACTACATCCCATAGTGTATAGTCGTTAGATTTGATGAAGAGCCTCATTCTATTCTTCCAATAAGGATAGTTATCCTCATTGAAGAATGCTGGTTTGGTGATCGATTGTGACTCGTACAAGTTTAGCCCAGAGGTAGATGCCATGGCTTCAATGGTATGTTGATCAATCTCTCCTAGGATCGCCTCAAGTGGGTGTGAATCCTTCAATGAGTGTGGCTCTGATACCAATTGTTGAGATGATCAAATAATGGTGGAATAGCCAAGAGGAGGTGAATTGGCTTTTTAATTTTTAAGGGAGTGAAATGGATAGTGAAAAAATTGAGACAAGACAATTTATAGTGGTTCAAGCTTAGAACAAGCTCTACATCCACTACCTTAGCTCCCACTAAGGATTTTCAACCAATTCAATGTTGAATTCTTCCCATTTTCTCAGATTAGGAGGAAACCTTACAAACGATTAAGCTTTCTATCCCAAAGCTTAATCATGGACCACTCAAATACAAGAAATGTTTTGGCAATTAACAAGAATCTCTCACAAGATAGAATATTGACCAATTACAAGTGCTCTCAATTTGATTACAAGATGATACAATGAAGAAAAACAAATTGGGTTACAATAATTTGACTCTATTTGTCTCAATGAGGTTGGATTTTTGCTTGATTGATTTTCACTTGATCATTAGTTGGTGTTGTAGATTTAGAGGCTTGCTTTTATACCTTCTCATTGATTTCTAGCCGTTTAGGTGGTTGACGTCATAAATAGCCATTGGGCTACCTTCTTCCCACCATAAATGCACTTCTGCAACTACCCGTATCGGTACGCGTAAGCCCGGTTCGATACTTGTCTCAAAATAGAAAGAGCCGTTGCAGAGTAATAAATGGAGGTATCGATACGCGGGAAGGCGTATCGGTATGATATGAAGGGGTGTATCGCAAGGGCCGTATCAATACCTTTTTGCTCATTTGGGATACTGTCGATATCCGTATCGAAACACCCAAGGGGCATATCGGTACGGGTTCAACGACTTTTTAAATTTGTTGATTCCAAATAATTGACAAGTAACAATTATAAAATTAAATGTTGCATTTGAAAGATTTCAACCCTGAATCGATACGGTTGAAGCTGTATCAAAACACCTTTGAAAATCTCAAGCCCAGATGAAGGCCGTACCGAAACAGAGGGAACCGTATCGAAATGCCTGTACCGAAACGGAAGAGATACCGTATCAAAATGAAATCTTCCAGTGGCTAAATAATTTCAATCCGTATCGAAACATTAAGGGGTGTATCGATACGCCTGGACGATTTTGTTAAGTTTGGCTTTGAAACACTTAGAAAATTTGATGAGGTTTAAGTTTTGACGAGGTTTAAGTTTTGACTTTAAAACACTTTGAGACTAAAAATATACCTGTCATTTGTGAGACTTTTGAGTACTTAAAAATTTATTTACTTTGCAATTTAGTTCTTAAAACGATTTGCTATATCAAAATCAAACTTAGGTTTTACAAAGTGCTGGAAAATTAAATACCAAAAAAATAAGTGTTGAATTTAAATTTAAAAAATGTTTGGTTTCACTTAAAATAAAGTGCTAAATATAATCAAATTGTTTGATAACTGTAAATTTTAAAAAATAATATACTTGGAAAGAAAAAATAAAATATGTTGAAATATTCTCCATTAAATATAAGTCGGTCCTAATATTAATTTCCACACTTATGGATAATTATATTATGCACTAGCGGTGAAAACATTTTGCTGAACCACCTACATAATCTGCACCAAGGCTATCGGCTGAACCGGAAAAACATGGTAATTATAGCAAACAATATTACCACCATGCTTTAAATAATTCCACTCTACGAACCCCATCCCTTGCAAGCCAATTTGCCGTTACACTACCTGACCCAGTAGTGAGATCGAAGCACACCTTCCCAATCCTATGGACCACCAAAGCCAAGGATGTTGTAAGGGTTTACGTACCCAGTTTAATACAATATAAGGCTTTTCTCCATAATGTAGATTTCTCAGACGCGAAGCACCACCCCCAATAGACCAAGATTAATATGTTCATACTCTTTAATATTAATACACCAGAAGTGACCACTCCCCGGTGCTGTCACGTTGCTAATTAAGTTCCAAAAGAGTTAATTCTCTCGCCATTTCCTTTTCACTCTCCTAAATTTGCATTCCAAGTCTTTTTCCTGTTGTGTTGTATCTTTTTCTCCAATTAAAATTAGGGAAATTTTTAACAAAACACACAATTTAAGATTAAGCTTGTATGGCTACCTTAATAATAAATTATATTTTCTGAGAAAAAAAATATATTATCATGCAGTCGCACTATAATATTCGAAAAAAGGTTCATTTAATTAAATGTTAATAAATTTTAGTGATTTAACATGTTTGATAATTTAAAATATAACTATTCTATTAAAGAAATTTCATAATCTAATTATAACTATTCTATTAAAAATTTTCAATAAAAATATGATAGATGTTAAATAAATACGGATTTGTAGAATATTTTCAACACCTTTTCACTTTATTTTTTATTTCTTCTACTTTCATCAAACAATCTAACATCTAACATATGTAGAGACTACGACGATACAGAAACAGATTTGTCCTCTATTAATTTTAACTAAGCTTAGTAACCATAAAGACAAAGAACCATGTATCTAGTGTAGCTCCTACTTGTTAATCTAATTTTTGTTTGTGTAGTAATTTAAATTACCTGCCTTGACTACAATTAATGGTGTTGTTGTTTATACAATAATCATATTCTGCACACTTCAGTTTGCTCGAACAAATGAACCAATATCATAGATTTTGATAACTTAAACAAAGCTAAGTTTATTGTTAAATACGTTCGGCAATATCTTTTTCATCGTAGACATTCGATGCAATTAACCCCCTCTCATTTATAAAAATACTATTGCTCGAAAAAATGAGAAAAAGGGGAGTTAGTTGCTTCGAAAACCTCATATCAAATGTATATGGCAAAATATGAATAAACGAATTGAAACTTTGTTGCAAGCTATCAAAAATCTACAATATCGATCATGAATATGTTTAACGATTAGTATTAAAACTTTATTTCGAGTTTTGCAATGCAAGACATAAAACTTAAAATGTTACAGAATTTGGTAACATTTTAAGTTGTTATGTTTTAAGTTCTGTTTGAACTTTTTTCCTACGTTATGACACACTGGCATGAACAATTATACGTAATGTTACCTTTATTCAAAGGTAATATTTCAAAAAATTTCAAATCAGCTATTTTCGTATCCAGAAAATACCTTCTCAACTGTTTTTGTATAAAAAAAATTACATTGTTTCCTACGAAAATTTACATAAGAAAAATCAATCAAATTTACATATTGCGACTAGACGAAACTAATTACATTGTGAGTAACCTATTACACTCCACGGACCAGATTCACTAAGTTAGCCAATCTCGCAATTATGGTATAGATCAGCACTGACTCATAATTTGTCTGTTAGGTTTCGATAAATCGAGGCAGCCCGATTCAACAAAGGGTGCATGAAATCGGATGGAGGGTTCTGGGTGGGTGCGAGACTTGACGACGACCTCGGTTCCTGAAACATATGGGTTTACAATACGGTGGGGACGAGGGAATGGTGGTGTTTGTTGATGCTGGAAATAAAGATGACAGTCAAAGGGTGGTGGTCAAACGATTTACGGGCATGGCAGCATTGCCCTGCATTTTCGGGGGCGACAGACGGTGAGGGAGAGGGTCAACGGGCGGTGGAAGATGAGAGAGAGGTGACGTACGGTGAGGTAATGTGAATAGGTGGGAAGTTTTAGGAAAAGAGGGCATCCGTCGGTGGGATCCCAAAACCCCCCACTCCATTTTCATGCACTTAGCACCCAAACAGAATAGAACCGCCTTTCCCAACCCGTGATCCAATTACAACACCATTCGAAAGCAACTAATAAGGGGGAAAAGAAGCCAATAAAAGAATATTACCAAAGAAGAATAAAAATTCCCATACAATAATAAAAATACAAATGAAATCAAAGGATAAATTAGGGGAATATTGTTCTTTGAAATTAAATTTAAAAAAATAAAATTTTTAAGTTTTATTTTGAAAACTACGACAAAATGAATAATAAAAGTAGAAGACGCCACCTGCAAGAGTTTGTTTAATATTTTTTTAATATAAGTGAGGTGAAAGACGTCATATGTAGTAGCGTCATGAATTTGTTTAATGTTTTTATAATGTAAAGTGTTTCGGGCACAATATATTTGAAAAAATTAATTAAAAAATATTAGGTTGTCATCTTCGCCCAGATTGTCATCTGCAGGTAGCGTCTTGAACATGCACTATATAATTTATAATAATTTTTTAAATATATATTAATATCTTTTATTTCTCTAAATTTAATTCCTAAACATCCAATGAAGCCGAAATCAAAGATGGGAAGATGCAGGTCGAAAACCTAAACGAAGCTGAAGGGGAAAATATATTATGGCGTTTAGAATTGTTGATCTGACATGATAATTTGAAGTTATGAATGGACGGTGGAGATGTTCTCAAAGTAACCTAACATGAAAAAAGTGGAATAAAATTTCTGTGCCACGTGGCAAATATTTTTTATTATAAATTTATTTTTGATATTTTTAAATTAAGGGCGAAATTAAAATATAATGGACCATCGAAGATTAGTCTTATCACTGTACTTTAAAGAAATGAATTTTTTTAATACATATCACATGTCAAGTTCTAATTTATCTGTTGTTGTTACGCTAGATAAAAATATTATATATTATATTGATAAATCATGTATACGTTGTATACCAATGAAGTATTTAATCCTAAAAAACGTAATATGTAAAGTTACGTGTGAAAATATTGGATTAATATTTATCAAAAAAATATTGGATTAATATAACATTTTATTTGTTTATACTTTTTTCGATGAGAAGAGTAAATGATCAACAGGCTCGGAAAATCAAAACAAATTAGTTAAGAATTTCCTCATGCAAGAAGGGAATGACACCACTCCACGAAGAAATAAAATGATGAATCTCCAAGTTGTCAAACTGAGCAAGTTCGGTCACTACATCGGACACCTTATTACAATCGTAAAACATATGTTGTAGTCGAATAATCTATTTTTGTTGTCTCAGCTCATTAAGATGTAACAATAGAGAGTAAGATCATTGGCGATTCGACCCATTCCTGAACACAGCAGAACATCTAAGCTATTCAACTCAAAAATAATTCGTTGACTATCAGAGGCGGATCCTTTATCCAAAAAAATATTTGAAAAAAATTGAACCCGTAATAATAAATATTAAAAAACAAATTTTAAGAGTAGGCATATAATAATAAATATTGGGAAAATGAGCCTCTAGTAACAAGTATTGAAAAAAATTGAGCCATAAATAACAAATATTGAAAAAATTTGACCTCTAATACTAACTACTAGAAAAAAATTAAACTATAACTATTTAAGTAGTAAAAAAAAAAAAAACAGAGGTCTCTATCTAATATTATAACCAAATTAGTATTTCCTTTACTTGTTATTTATGGCCCAAAGTAGATGCCTCTATCTAATATTATAATCAAATTTTGGATTTTTTATATTATAATTATTTAAGTAGTAAAAATTAAGAAAAATGAGGCCTTAGGCGGTCAACCGGTTCGACCTGCCCCAGGGTCAACCCTGGTGGGATTGTTGTCTAGAGTCTTCAGACGTCGTCTCCTTTGGTTATCGTGGGTTGTGAGTTAGGTTGTTCGAATTGTATGTTCATGCGTTCATGCATTAGGGGTAAGATTAAATTAGATCCAATTTTAATTTTCCTTTGTAAATACGATACAAACCATTAGTACCGATTTTCGGGCGCGGTGGGGGTGCGAACCCTTCCCCATTCGTAACTAACTCCCGAACTTATAATCTCTGGTTTTCGTTTTTCCCAGTGTCCGGTCTACCTAATCCAAGTGACCGGTGGCGACTCCTCAGCAGGGGTGCTTATCGAGCGAGTCAATCGTGAGTTGACTAGTGCTCGACTCGTTGCTTGTTAAACTCGATAAAATTTTGCTCGACTCTTGCCCGTTAAAAATCTCGTTGCTCGTTAAGCTCACCAAAATTTTTAGCTTATTTTTTAAATATAAGTAAAATCTAGTGATACTATTAGAGCTTAATATAAACATAGAAATTTAGAAAAATGTGAGGTATGAGAAGATAAATAAACGAATCTGTCATAAATAAATTAGAGATAAAGTTGATATTCGAGTGTGAGACTCTTTTTAGTTTGTCAACAATCTTCGATGAACAACAAAAGAAAGAATGCATTAAGAATTTCAGGGTTTTAACTTTCAATCATATTTTTTATATAGGAAGTGGAAACTGAAGACTTTTCCTCTTTTCTACTTTTATACATAAAGTAATAATAAAAAAAGCAGAGACTAATTATTATAATTTAATTTTTTATTAATACAAATGAACTTTTTTAATTCTCGGGAAATACAAAACATTTAGGAAATTTGAAACCAAAATCTTATGGGTAAATTACCTAGCAATTCATTTAACTTTTTCTAGAGTTTTCACCTAGCCTTAAAACTTCTTGGAACATAATTATTTAAGGTAGCCACAAAAAAGTCATAAAAAGACTTTAAAAAATAACGAGCTGCTCACGAACTTATCGAGTCAAGCTGGGCTTTGCTCGACTTGACTCGCTAAGATCTCGAGTCGAGCTCATGTTGTTTGCGAGCTGCTCAACTTAATAAGCACCCCTACTCCCTAATTTTATTCAAAATATGATTTTTTTTAAATTCTCCTAAAATCAATTTTTCAAAGGGAAAAAATTATATATATATATATTAAGAAAACGTCGCTACAGTGGGATTAATAAAGCAACACATTGATCTTGCGCCATATTCGCTAGGTGACCGTCACTCTTGTTTTCCTCTCACAATAAAACTTGCTATCTGCCGATAAAAAATAATTTTTAAATTTTCTATGAAGGACAAATGTATATTAATCATTTTTAAACTTATGAATATTAACAAATTTTAAATTTCTATTATAATACATTATAAAATATTTATAATATATAATTTAACTATTTAAATTGCCCAGTCATCTGCGTTATACTTCAAATAAATATTTAGACAAAATAATATAAATAAATTCTTAACTAATATTCATAATTTTTTTCAGTCAAAACTTAAAATATCTGTATAAATTAATAATATTGTTTCTTTTAAAAGTCTATATTAAAATGAAGAAAAAATTAATAATATTGTTTCCTTAGACCTAACATTAGTGGTCTGTCAACATCATAATTTTTATTGCATTAAATAAGCCCTATCTCTCTTTTCTACTTATCTAAATGAGTACTATTAATTAAGTATTATCTAAAGACGAGGGTTATGGGTTTTGAATATGATGAGAAAACTTTCCTAAGTTGTCTCATTTTTACATGCAAAACTATAAGGAGTTGAGTTGAGTCTTCATTAATACGGGATAATCAATGAAAATAATAAATAATCCAAATTATAAACATAAAAAAATAAATTAATAACGTGATCATATAGAAATGGGTTTGCAAACTTTAGTACAAATTATAAAACAATAAATAATTATGGGTAAAACTTTGATACACATGTTGTGCAAAATTAATTTTACACAAGCTTGTGTATTTACACTATAAAAACCCAAATCCTAAATTCTTAACCCTAAACCTAAAAAACTAAACCCTAAACCTTAAACCCTATACAGTAAATTCTAAACACTAATCTTAAATTCTAAACCCTACAACCTAAACTCCTAAACCTTAAACCCTATACTAAAACCCTAACCCCTAAAACTAAAAGGCACGCGTAAACTAAAGCTTATACGGCTTGTGTATCAAAGTTTTTTCCAATAATTATATAGCATATTTTAATTATGATTCTTTTTAAATCCATGAAATTATGTTTTTTTTAAGTTTGATCATATAAAAGGAAAAGTGATTACTATAAATGTTCAAATATTGTATTTTTTTTAGAGAAATTGTTACTAATTTAGTAGAATTTAAGAAGAAGCAAAGATAATAATAGAATAATATTTTAATAAGTTGTCTTATTTATATTTGTAATTTTATATAATTACTAATTTATAGTATTGAAGGGACCATAAATTTATATAAGGGTCTTCCGAAAAATTATTATCTTATTAATTTATTGTAATCACTAATTTAGATTTTGGGCCCAAATCGGGCCCAATTTTTTTATTTTAGAAAAGTTAATAATTTATCGAGTATTAATCTATAGAAATTTTACTGTATATGAATTATGGATGCTACTCGTAAAACTAAAAATGAAGTCCAATTGTTGCTTTTTCTTATTTTTACCTTATTGTTTTTGGAAACCTGTTTGTAATTGCTTTCTAGTTTCTTTCGATATTAACCAACCGACTTTTTATCAAAAAAAAAAGAGTCTAAAATTACATCTTTATTTATTATTAAAGTATGAAGAATACAAATAAAATTAAAATTATATATAAAAAATAAGTGAATTGAGTTGAATTTCATTCTTTTTAAAAATAAAATACTGCTAGAGTTGAATCAGTTGGTTCATACAATCACAATTAAAAGGATCTAAAATTTAAAATCTTAAAAATCACTAAACTACATCATCTTTAATCATTCTTCAAAATATAAGAAATTTAGAAATAAAAATATGAATTGTGTTAAAAAGGAAAGAAACCCAAGAACTGAAATCAAAACACCCATTTTATTTATATATTTATTAACTAGCTGTTGCCTACAACATTCTCGTTTTGAACATTTCTTCTTCCTTCACTCTCTCCCCTTCCTTTTAGTGTCTCATTCACCATTCTTGTTGTCCTTGCGATTTGGTTTTGCGGAGAGAAAAAGTGCAAGGCGGTAAGTTCCAGAGATAGAACCACAGAGTTTGGGGTTGTTTCAAGGAATTGGAAAGGCATAAGGGATATTTTTCCGTCTCTTCCACCACCATCACTTCCTTATCTAATATCAGAAGGCTTAGCGTTTCGTTTTTAGAGTGATGAAGATCATAAAATATTACAAGTCTTTCATTCTGAAAGTCTGCTGAAACTTCATTGGTATTTTTTCTTAAAATTCATATATCTGTTATTTTGCTTAGCTCCAGCCCTATCTTTGGAAAAGACCTTTAGCTATCTTCGTTAAGCTAGTGTAATTCACAGATATCAAACAATTTTAGGTACCTTAAGAAAATATCATGGAAAAATCAGATTGTCTTTACGGTGATAAAGACTACAATCATATTATGCATATAGACTCTAAAAATGAAAACAATATATCAGTTATTAGTAAAAAGTTTAAATAGTCTAATAGATCTTACTTCCGTATATTTTAATAAAATGTATAATAAGATAAATAAAGTAGAACAACAAGTTACTACTTTAGGAGCGGTAACCGAATTAGACCTAAATAATGAGTCTAAAAAACTGTTATCCGATATGAACAACATATTGAACAAGCTGTAGTTCCTTCTAAACAAGAAGATTTTGAACCTTTATATTATAGTAATAATACTACCATATTCTCCTTATCTGATGAAGAAACATCTGGTACTCATAAGAAAAAGAAAAAATCAAAAACTATAGATTTCAACAAAAATATGATTTTCAATCCTATAAAGAACTTATAGAACATTGGAAAAATAAATTTTACAATTCTAATGATAAAAATAAAAATAAAATATTTAAACTTAATTGAACAACTTTATGAAGAACATAAAGATTTGTTTGTCCTTTTTAATTATCCATTATATGCTAAATTATGATACTACTAAAAGCAGCAGTAGTAGCAGCTCAGAAGATCTAGAAATAATAAAAACTACTAGCCATGAAATATATGATGAAGAAAACACTTCTCTAGAAGTTGATGAAAATATTGAAATCCCATATCATATGGATACTGAACCACCAGATCCTATAGAAAAAAAGAAAATTATATCCTGATCTTTTTGAAGATGATCAATTAAGATCTTTTAATAGAAAAGTAGAGCAGATTGAAAACACAACCAGAATTATAGCTGAAAATATAGCTACTAATGAAGTTAAAACTGAACAAACCTGTGAATCGTCACAACCAGTCCCTTATATGATAGAAAGTCTTAATAAAAGAAATGTTGCTCAAGGAGGAGTATATTTAGGTTTAACTAATATACCCATATCAGACTATGAAAAGGTTATAGATGATTAGGCTTAGTCTATGACAATTGTTGCAAACAACAACAATAATTAGACAAAAGAAAAAATTTAAATTACTTTGTTGGAACTTTTCAAGGAGATGTCTTATAATTTCTCCGTAGATGGGAAGAATCCGACATAGGTAAAGAACAAAAAGGGCAATTAACACTACACCAAATTTGTTTATTTGTGGCATCTAAAATATTGTCACTAAAACTTACAATTACGTTACTATTTGTATTCTATGACATAAAAATTGACGTCATGACAATCGTCACGCTAAATGTCAAATGTGACGATATATGTATTTTCGTCACATATTGTTAAATATGCAATGACGATAGTGCATAACGTCATCTTATAATTTATATTTAGTGACAATTAATTATGTCAACAAACAATATAAAATTTCGTCACTAATCATTTGTAATGTCATGAAAATATAATAATTTCATTAGGTAAGTGAACTAATTATGTCATCAAATCATAAAATATTATTAATAATTTATGTCGCTATTTGTATCTATTAGCGACAAAATTGTTAGCGACGATGCGTCTATTTATATTTGGATTTTTTGTTCTGGTTTTGGACATTTTAAGCTATTTAAAATATTTTCTATTTTTATTAAAAAGAAGATTACAAAAAAGCCCAAACTTTTTAAAATTACAACTAAGTTCCAAAACTGTACAATCTTTACAGTTTGCTCTCTTCCCTCTAAAATGTCAAAAACCAATACATCTGCAGGTATAGTGAAGGCATCTGGCAACATAGGTGCTTTGATCTCATCATCCTCTCGAATCCTAAAAAAATCAGCACCTGAAATGAAAACAAGAACCAATCCGGATCAAAATTTTGATTGTGCTAACAATGTTACATTCGGTTTACAAACAATTCAGAGTTGAACATGGATGACAATTTGATTATTTTAAAAGATTTTAGCATCATATTCTCAACAAGGACTAGTTGATGGAAAACATTACTTACAACAATAATTTAAAATTTATTTGATTCAACTATTTTCATGATTACTATGCACCAATTATAAATTATTTTATAACATTCGTATTTAGGTGTAAAGTACTAATTAACCATTTTTAACGATTTAAACAATCTAGCAATCAAAAAAATTCAATTCGGCAAACATATATTACACTTAGAAATTTTATAAATTCTTTATTAACGAAAGTAAATTGAATTTGGGACGCTAAATAGCATCAATGAGTTTCAATTAATATTCGTCTATTATTTAAACATGCAAGGGTCAATTCAATGACATTCAGAATATGGTAATCAAACAAATTTCAAAGAGTTAGTTCATTAGAACTAAAGTTTATTCCTGTCATTTGCCATGAAATCATATATCATTCTATTAATGGATAATATATTATGAATCAAATAATCTCGTTATTGCAATTATACGAGCAATATCCAACGGAGTCATATTTCTATAAAATTATCAATAATCAAACAAACTCTAGTAAATAAACAAGGATCATGCTATTTTACGGTATGCTTATATCTATATCCAGCAAGGAATTAGTGTCTTATAAATCAATCCTATTGTTTGGATCACCCAACTTATTTAAGACCTACACAAGATATTAACATGCCTATCTTAGAATGACAACAACAGCTAATTTAAACACTTGTTGTTCACTTAAAATAATATTGTCTTTAGAACCAATGTCGAGTGTGTCATTGCTACAATCAGTGAAATTATGAATCTAACTACAATGGATATTTGGGTACTATTGTTCTTATGCTTTAAAATCAGCAAACTCCAATCTCTAATATAATGAACAACTAATAGCAAAGAAATCCGATAACAAGGCAAGGTAGTTGTTGGTTTGGATTTTCCCGATTATGACAATGCAAACTAAACCAATTTTCACAGCTAAACTAAATGATCTCTTGTTGCAATTCTAATGAATTGATCTAAATTACTAACATAAATTTGTATAGGTTTTGACGCTACTGGTTCGTACTCTTTTCCAAGTTTAATAAATCTTGCACATACCTAAGTATATAAAAAATAACTGGGTAGTTACATGAACATTGCTAGTCGTGATTAAACTACAAATTTGATATTTTTAACTTATTGCAAGTTGTACAAAAGCATAGACAACTAGATTATAACAGGTTGTGTTATAAACTGTAGAAATACACACATTTATGCTCTATTTCGACTCCTAATTTGACACACAATGACACCATAACAGTTGTGTTATAACCTATTGTTTTTCTTTGGTTTGCTAGTGATTTTAAACAAATTTTATAGCTATAATATCTCGTTAATTTTCATGTAACTTGGCTCCAAATCGAAAAGGTTTTTCTCAACTATAGAGTACTTTATTAACTCACCAAATATTACTCAAAGTCTACAACAACAATCAACTATAAAAATTACTGATTACAAACTATTTTTATCCTAAATTTTCAGCACCTAAATGAGTATGGAACTAACTATAATGATCCAAAACAGGGCAATCTTGGGCTACAAATCTAACCATTATTGAATACCAAAACAAGGCATAATCATATCCAAATTAAAGTGCAAAACTTCAAAGATATCTAAGCATCAATTACTCAAATTAGCCATAAACACATATTGTATGCACATAAAACATGGTTTGTGGGCATTCCATTTGTTCGCTTTTGTATTTTTTTTATGCTAACCGACATTATCTTCTTCTAGTCCCAACCTTCTTCAAACAAAGATAGATGAGATGATATACATTAGACTGGGATGAGGGATTTTGAGTCAAAAATGAAAAAAAATATATTATGACCATTGAACAAAGACCCAACAACCAATTGAACAAGAACTGCAAAAAGAAATAAAAGAACATAGATTAAGAATAAAATGAAATGGGAAGCACAACTTAACTTGATTTTGGTTCTAGAGACTTCCGAGCGACATCTTGAAAATTCGAACGGTGGGAAGAGAATTCTTGACGAGAAGAAAAACATATCTTAGTTCCACACCGATCTAACGATTGGATCTTCAAATCAAGGCTCAAAAATTCGGGGATTTGAGGATTTTGGAGTTGATTTTTAGAAAACCAACACTTTAAATCAGACGAGGAAGGAATGAGCTTTCTGTAGGTAGCGTTATTTAACCGGTGAAGCTTGTCGACGATGGAGGATAGGTGAACGGCCGTAGCAGGGAAGGATAGCTTTGAAAGGCTAAAAGAGGGGGAAATCAAGTTTTAAAAAATAAGGGAAAATACCTTAGCTAAATCCTTCTTTTTTATAATAATCTTTATTTATTTAATTTTCTTTTTATTATTTAGTATCAATATAATTATGTTAATTATTATAATATTATTATTTTTAAATAATCTTATGTTGATTCTGCTTTTAATCTTGGTTAGTATGGTAGTAGAATTTTATTTGTCTTCACATACGTACGAAATGGGTTGGGTGACAGGTCCATACAACCCAAAAGCCTTGTAACCACCATTGCCCTATTTTTCTACAAAATTGATTATTCACCAAACAAGCCACATCACACACTTTTAAGGCCATGTCAAATGAAAATAATCCGATCATTCATAATTTACTTTTATATTTTCCTTTAAAATAGAATTGATGAGTGCAAGTGTATTTTGTAAACACATTAAAATGTGAGCAAATTTGAAAACATTTGCAGTTCTTCGAAAATTTCTTTGCTCAATAAAATTACCAGATTATCTTATTAGCACTGTACTTTGATAATGTCGACTGAAAACTAAATTTTTGACGAAAAATTATGTCTTAAATATACATATATGTATAAATATATAGAACACACAACTTTGAGAAAACTAGTAGGAATAATCATAATTATGATATTAAAATCCAAAACATTTGAATGTTCATAGCTAATAAGATTTTTGAATTAGTGACGCAATCAAGATGTCACTAATTATTTTTTACAATTTTATGTTAATTCTTAGCATAAAACATTAAGTGGCACAACCTCATGGCGTCTTTTAAAATTGTAATATAAAATATAAGAGATATAACGATGAGTGACAAATAATTATTTTCGTCGCGTTAAACCATTTTATGGTAACACAAATAAAACATCGCCTTTTATGTCTTATAAAATATGACGCATGAAATTGTCGCGAATTTTTCACATCCCTAATTCAAACTAAATCGTCATAATAATAATTTGTCACTAATACTTTTATTTCATTAGTGACGGTTTTACAACGTCGCTATTTTGTCTAAACGTCATTGAAATATTTCCCACCAAATTTTTTTGGAGGCAAATTTTGGCGTCAAACATTCAGTGACGAAAACAAATGACATTTTGTAAAATTGTCATAGAAATATATCATCAATCACAAAATGTGATGAAAATGAATAATCGTCACGTTTACACTATATTCAGTGACGTTATGTGCAACGTCATATAGAATTTTTGTCACTAATTGATAAATTTGTTGTAGTGTAATTAACCAAATTCAAATGCCTAAAGATGTGTTAAAAGGTTTAACACAAATTCTAAAAACTGAATTTTGTGGTTATATAGATAAGCAAGATCAAGATGGTCAAGCTAATTATATTTTATCAAAAATAAAATTATGTGATATTAGATATTTAGAAGAATTTTCTAAAAAATTCCTTCATGAATATCAAAAGCTAAAAAATGATAAGGTAGATTTTTGAAGAAAAAAACAATACTTCCATAAACTACCACCACCATGGGATGAGATATGTATAAACAAATACGATTCTTATCTTGAAAAGCATAGTAACCTAGCAGGATTAGAAGCTCAATTCATAGATTCCATAGGAAATAGAATAAACTTTGCAAAAGAAAGAATAACAAAACATTGCCTTCAAACAAAAGCCTCCAAACAAGTAAAGAACAAGCTGAGTGATAGATATTGTACTAAAATCTTACAAAATGAATGAGAATTTGGATGTAAACAAATACATTCAAATACTAAAAGGTATCATAAAAAGAAAAACAAAAGGTATAGACTATATAGATGGGAACCTTGGAAACAATCTAGGTATCTTTATAATAATAATAATAATAATAAAAGAAAAAGATTTGTTAGAAGAAAAACTTCTAATAATCTCAAAAATAATAAACCCAAATGTAGGTGTTTTATTTGTGATGAAGAAGGTCACTTAGCATTTGAGTGTCTTAACAAAGGAAAAATGCTATGAAAATGATTAAAACTCTTGAAGAACAAGAATTAGAAGTATGTTTTGAAGAGGAAATAAATCTTGAAGAAATATTATACGAATTAGTATCGGAATCAGATACCGATACTGATAGTAGTAGTGAAGACTACATATTTATTTTAAAAGCAAAGAATAATTCCAAAACCCAAATGGAAGCAATCCTTGATAATGAACAACAAGAAATAAAACTAGGAAATACTATAGGAGAAGAAAAAGATCCCTCCAATGATATATTACAAAAGATTAACAAAAATCATATTTTTAAGGAAGGAATTTATAAGATATCAAAATTTAAAATTTGGACTCAAAGACATATAGAGAAAATTAGTGGCAACATCGTTGCTAAAGATATTAGAGGGGGATTAACAAAAAGTCCTTTGTTTACTAAGGATAAAATTAAAAGAATAAGACAAAAATATCCCCATGTTTGATATAACATTTAGGAGTAATAATGATAATAATAAAACTTTTATTTAGGAGAGGACACGATATACCAATCATAGCAATACTCTTAGATAAAAGATTTAAAAATTCAGTAAAATCACTTATTGGAGGGATTCAATCAAATCTACATGCAGGAGGTGTATGATTTAAAGTTAAACCAAACTACTTTATATCCATAACCGATCCTTTAATAGAGGAATGTTTATGTTTAAGAATTCAGACACAAAATTCTAATATTAAAGATCTAGTAGAAGACTTAGCAATTAGTTAGACCTCTTTTAATGAATATACAAATATGGCCGAGGGAAACATAAAAGAAGTCAATAACAAAATTATTGAACTCTTTGAACCTAATAAATTTACTACAGAAATACAACCTACTTTAATACATTTAAAAGATCTATCTATTCCTAAAGACTAGATGATAGAAATAATTACTGATGCAAGTAGCTCCAAACCGGCACTTACAGTAGAATATGTTGCGTTAGGTGATAGATTATATTTTAGGAATACACCTATTGATAATAATAAAAAAGTACTCTTACCATCAACCTCTAATGTTGAACCAATAGAGGAAATTGAAGAAGAAACGTCAACACCGATAGGAATAAAAATAGTCCATATTCCTATTTTTCCTACAGAACCAAGGAGAAATTCTGTTAGTTCTAGAAATACTAGAATGGAGGAAATACAAACTTCTACAATAATACAACAATTAAAATTAGGAAAAGATATAATTACTTTTTCTAATTCTAGCATAGAAAATATTATACATATGCAGAAATTACATTTCATTTCAAAGAATATAAAAAATATTCTTTACATGCATTATTAGACACTGGAGCTACAACAAGTAGCTGTAGAAAAAATGCCATCCCGAGCCAAAAATGACAATTAATGAAAAATTCCGTCAAAGCTATAGGAATAAATGGAAATGAGACCATTATTGAGTATAAAGTCAAAAATGTTCCTATCTACATAAATGGAACTAAATTCATAGTTCCCAAGCTTTTATGTTTTCCTCACATGCATGGGATATATTATTAGGAAACAATTTCATCCATAATTATTTACCATTTTCCATAGACAATAATAGGATTACTCTATCTATAGAAAAAATACTGATAGAAATTCCTTTGATAAAAAATCATAGGTTTATATGTGATAAAAATTTTAGACCTCCAAAAACGGAGCACATTAATCAAGTAGACACTAATCATTGGCTATTCAAAATATTAGAAAATAATTTTAGTGAAGAACCATTAAAATTATGGAAAACAAGTCCGAGATACTGTAGAATAAAGTTAGAAAATCCTAACAAAATCATAAGAGTAAAACCCATGATCTATACCAAACAAGAAAAGATGAATCAAAATATTATATTTGATGACTATTTTATTCCAAGAAAAGATGTTTTAATTAATCAAGCTAAACAAGCTCAATATTTTAGTAAGTTTGATTGTAAATAAGGATTTTGGCAAATCATACTATTTGATGAATCAAAACTATTAACAACCTTTAGTGCACCTAGTGGTCATTATCAATGGAAAGTAATGCCTTTTGGATTATGTAATGCACCACAAGTCTTCCAAAGATGGATGAACTCAATTTTTAATAAGTATAAAGAATTTTGTATAGTCTACATAGATGATATATTAGTATTTTTAGAAACACTAGATTTACATAGAAAACACTTAAATATTATCTCTCAAAAATTCATAAAACATGGAATTATATTAAGCTCTAAGAAAATAGAGTTAGAAAAAAAAGAAATAGAATTTTTAGGATTAAAATTATATTCAAATAGTCTTAAACTCCAAGATCATATTATTATTAAAATAAAAGAATTTCCTAAAAATATTGAAGATAAAAAACAACTTCAACAATTTCTAGGAATTGTTAACTATGGTAGAAATTTCTTTCCAAAATTGTCTGAAAAAATAGGCATGTTATATGATAAATTAAAAATAGATAACACTTTTACATGGACTAAACAAGATTCTGAAATAATTAGAAAATTAAAATCTGAAATTACAGATATTCTAAAAGTTTATCTTCCTAAACAATGAGATAAATTAATATTAGAAACAGACGCCTCAGAAAATTATTGGGGTTGTATACTAAAAGCTAAAACCATGGACAATCAAGAAATGATATGTGGATATGGTTAAGGAAAATTTAAACCAAATGAAATTAATTATGTAATTTTTGAAAAAGAATTGTTAGCCATAAAAAATGGTATACACAAGTTTTTCATATATTTAGCACCGGAAAAATTTACAATAAAGACCGATAACCAAGCGGTTAAACAATTTATCACTAATAAAAAATTAGAAATAGTACCCAGAAGAATTAGATAATATAATGAATTATGTACTTTCAATTTTGAAGTTTTATATATTAAAGGCACTGGCAATGTTATTGTTGATTATCTTAGCATGCCTGATGGATAGAGGCAAAAAACCTCTAGAATTAGTTGGAGAATGGACTACTGTCCGAAAGAAACCCAACGAAGGGATTCAAAGACCACATTATCCTAACCAAGGATTCGTGCAAGTACAAACTCCAATAATGTATTATCCTAACTTAGGATATTATGTTCCTTATCCAACAGTAAGACAACCGATTGGAAATATGTCACAAGTGGCAACACCACCAGTAGTAAACCCACTGCATTATTCTGAAAATTCTCAATGATCTCAAGATCCCAACTCAGTATATCAAGCCAGTTATGCTGAGATTATAAAGAAAGCTGAAGAGTTATTGAAACCACAACAAACTCAAGAAATCAAAGATTTTTATAACCCTGGTTAGATTTAAATCTCTACAATCTGGTCAACGAAGTATGGAAAAACCATATCACAAACCAAAGAGAAAAATTTAGAAGAGCTCTTACAAAACTTTTTGAAAATTTAGTTGAAGAAACAACTAAAGAAAACAAAATCCAAAATCTATTACTAAACTCTATTTTATATAGAGATTGGGAAGAATTTGAAGTTAGTTTTCTAAAAATCGAGGAGATAAACAATCTTCTTGATATTTGTCAATATTTTCTCAATAAGGGGATAACAAATCCTATTTTAGTAAAAATATTTAGATTATGTTTATATAATAAATCTAGGTTTGCTATTCCTATTGAACTATTTTCTAAAATAAGTAAAGCTATTTGCAACCAGTAAAAGCAATTCAAAAAAGCATTTTTAGAATATTTCCTACAAGCATATGTTTTCGAAAATCTTATAAAAGAAAATTTTCCAGTGATAAAACATAGACTTGATCATGAACCATTTGATATAAGCAATATTAAATGGGGATTTGTGAAGGAAATTAAAGTACAAAATTTGCCTTTTCATCTACTAAAGGATTTTCCAGCCTTCATCAAATCCAAACTATACAGCAAAGTAAAACATCTCGACTACTGCCAATATTTTCATTTTGAAATAAGTAGTCTGATTGGAGTAGCTGAAAGAGAAAAATTTTATCAGCCATATCAAATTTGGGAATACGTCAGAGTTATCGGAAGACCCCAATTATATGCTGCAAACGAAGAAGCAAAACACTTGCAAGACTACATCGACAAATGCTATAATAATCCAGTTTATTATCAAATACAAGCTGGATTACATCTAAAAGCCAAAGCCCAAGAAATTCTATCTGAAGAAACCTATAGATATTGGACTGATGACAAAAGAATATTTGTAACTCGCTGGCAAGGAAGAAGATCAGATGATAAAGCCAAACGAATACTAAAAAAGATAGCCGATATGAGATTGGAAGATTACCCTTATGAAATTATGGAAGGCATCAATTGTACAAGGGAACACTAGAACTCCCCAGAATCACCCACCTCCAACAATTCAATGAACCTGGATTCAATAGAAGAAGAAAATTTAGCAAATGTTCAGGAAAGCTAAAAAGATAGACAACACATCAAAATGAACAAGAGCTAAAAACTCAGAAGAACGACAACACGTCAGACTGAACAGGAGCTGAAAACACAACAAGTCAGATGATAAGCATTAGACTTCAAAAAGAAGCTAAAGGCGATGCTGAAAATAAGGATATAAAAGGGGCAAGCTAGAAACGAAGGAAGATACCTTTGTTTGATATCAATATCTATCTATTAGCTTTTGCTTTGTAATCTTTGTTTTCATTTCTCAGTTTCTTTATCTTTGTTTTACCTCTGTATCACCTTCCTTTGTAAGATTTCCACTATCTTAAATAAAATATCATATTTACTTTCTCCATCCTTCTTTTATGACCATCATTTCCACCATCTCTATCCACCAGATAAGGAATTTTTTAGAAAATTCTTCTAAATATCTAATATCACATAATTTTATTTTTGATAAAATATAATTAGTTTGACCATCTTGATCTTGCTTATCTATATAACCACAGAATTCATTTTTTAGAATTTGTGTTAAACCTTTTAACACATCTTTAGGCATTTGAATTTGGTTAATTATCTGCCCTTTTTGTTCTTTACCTATGTCGGATTCTTCCCATCTACGAAGAAATTGTAAGACATCTCCTTGAAAAGTTCCAACAAAGTAATTTAAATTTTTTTCTTTTGTCCAATTATTGTTGTTGTTTACAACAATTGTCATAGACTAAGCCTAATCATCTATAACCTTTTCGTAGTCTGATATGGTATATTAGTTAAACTAAATATACTCCTCCTTGAGCAAAATTTCTTTTATTAAGACTTTCTATCACATAAGGGATTGGTTGTGACGATTCACTAGTCTAGTCGGTTTTAACTTCATTAGTAGCTATATTTTCGGCTATAATTTTGGTTGTGTTTTCAATCTGCTCTACTTTTCTATTAAAAGATCTTAATTGATCATTTTCAAAAGGATCAGGATATAATTTTCTTTTTTTATAGGATCTAGATCTGGTGGTTCAGTATCCATATGATCTGGGATTTCAATATTTTATCAACTTCTAAAGAAGTGTTTTCTTTATCAAATATTTCATTGCTAGTAGTTTTTATTATTTCTAGATCTTCTGAGCTGCTACTACTGCTGCTTTCAGTAGTATCATAATTTAGCATATAATGATAAATAAAAAGGACAAATAAATCTTTATGTTCTTCATAAAGTTGTTCGATTAATTTTAAATATTCTATTTTTTCATTTTTATCATTAGAATTGTAAAATTTATTTTCCCAATGTTCTATAAGTTCTTTATAGGATTGAAAATCAATTTTTTGTTGAGATCTATAATTTTTTGATTTTTTCTTTTTCTTATGAGAACCGGATGTTTTTTCATCAGATAAGGCGAATATGGTAGTACTATTACATTAATATAAAGGTCCAAAATCTTCTTGTTTAGAAGAAACTACAACTTGTTCCAATGTGTTGTTCATATCGGATAAGAGTTTTTTATACTCATTATTTAGGTCTAATTCGGTTACCGCTTCTAAAGTAGTAACTTGTTGTTCTACTTTATTTATCTTATTATACATTTTATTAAAATATACGGAAGTAAGATCTATTAGACTATTTAAACTTTTACTAATAGCTGATATATTGTTTTCATTTTTAGAGTCTATATGCATAATATGATTGTAGTCTTTATCACCGTAAAGGCAGTCTGATTCTTCCATGATATTTTCCTAAGGTACCTAAAACCGTCTGTTATCTGTTGTTTAAACTTTTACTAATAGCTGATATATTGTTTCATTTTTGTCTTATTCTTTTAATTTTATCCTTGAGGACGCGCCTGTACTTCAAGCGCCGTTTGGTTAGTGTTCTTAGTTATCTGTTGTTTTTGCTTCAATGATATCAAGTGTTGATGGTAATATAGTTAGGTAGTGCTGAACAGATCTTACAGGCAGAACCATTGTTGAAGTTTTCCTTAGGAAGAGCAAGCTGATTATCACATTCACCAAAATTTCACAGGTAATACCCACTTCACTTAATATTTTTTTTCCAATTATGTTCTGAGTTCTGATGTCAATCAGCTTCACTTTCACTTTCATTCATAGTTGAGATACCATCTCCCTGCTTATCAATGGAATTATCTAAAAAAACCTTTCTCTACAACACCCACAAAAAGAATGTAGTACATCTTCTCACAATCTTTGGCTCTATTAGCATTCTCACCTAAAGCTTCAAAACTTCCCCAAAGTTGAGCAACTTTCTTGAACGTAGATTGATTCTAACAATGGAGAGGCATTCCATTCACCTCCAACCACGTTGTCCTTTCTACTTGCAATTTATTCTTCAACTAAAATTTTACTTCCACAAAAGTCTCCTTTAAATAAACAATTCACCGTCTTCTATAGAAATTAACAACATTTTTTCATGCAATGTTTGGACTTTTATTTCACTTAAACCAATTTTGCAGCCTTAGTAAGATGCTTCTCACACTATAGACTGAAGCCATTTCCCCCACTAAACATTGTTTTAGCTTCCACAAACCCTCCGACTCCACATGACATGTTATCCTTGTATATTATGCTTGAGCATGGGAGCTAGATTCCCTTTTTCTCATGCATTCTGGCCTGAAAATCCACCTTCTTAACAAGTGACACCTACATTTTCTAGAGTCCCCTGACTTTCTTTTCATTGTCAGTGTTAGGCTATCGATTATGCTCTATACGTCTTTTCCTCCAAAAGAATTACCTCACATTGTATTTTGCTAGAGAGACTGAAATTCTATTATTATATAACATTAAACCGTTTAGCCTCTTAGTTGCTCCATCTGCATCAACCTTGCTCGATAATCTTACAAATCTAAATCTCAACTCTCGCATACTCCTTTTGATGTGATCTCGATTGCACTATCTGCATCAACCTTACCTTGATACCAAATGATGCAATCTTGGTTGCGAAATTACCGAAATGCATGGTTTTCACTCGGGATCTGGTTTTTTTTCTTAATGCACGCTCTTGTCTTTTACCACTCGTTTTCACCTATGAAGTTTTAATCGAACTCCTTCAAGACTTAAACAAGTTTTGTTCTTGTGGAATTGGTTTGAAGTAAAGGTTTAAGGTGGGGGTAAGTGTAGGATTTCAAAGGTAGGCTTAAAACAAATATATAGTCTCAATCAACACAACGATATAGTAGAAATAATTTTTTTCAAACAACTTCTTCTCTGTATTTTTAACAATTTTTTCCTTTTTTGTTTTGCTCTCCTCTTTGTTGATTAGAGGAATTTTTGCTTTTTTTGAACTTATGTTTTCAATTTTTTGGCTATAAACGAAATACTTACTTGATTAACCTCGCTCTGATACCAAATGATGTGATCTCAGTTGCAAAATTAATGAAATGCATGAGTTTGCCCGATCATTAATCGAAGCAATGACTTGTATTGCAAATATTGAATGCTGCAATGAACATATAGAGAAAGATTAATAAGTTGCAAACTATACAATTTATGAATAGATGTGTTGGTTGTAAAAGGTAATATGGCGAATGAAAGGATAGAAAGAGTTGTGGGTGGTGTATTTGTATAGGTGATTTTTGGTGAATGAAAATAATATGGAATTGTGGGAAAGGTAGAAAAGGAAAGAACAAATACTAAAACGATTATTGACCCGAATCTTATTGGAAGTTTAATTGATTGAGGAAAGAACCTTGACTATAATGGGTGAAGACCTAAAACCTATATTGATCCTAAACAAAAAGATTGCGACCCTCTAATTAGCAAATTAGGAACCAGCAGTATATGAAAAAAAGAATGGCGGCACAAGCACTATGCTTGATAAGTCGATAGAGTTCTTGTAAAACAAGAGAAGTGAAAAACTCACCAAGTTTATATTAATCTGAATTGTGTGTCTACATGATGGAGAATGAGAGCTATTTATAAGTCCACAAAAAGACATACATATTAAAGCAATTAAAAGTTATTTAAAATGAAATTGTTGACATGACTTTAATCTTGTGTCTTCTGGTAACCAAAGGGTTAATTGCAATATTCAGAATGAATGTAGACATTCATTTGTCTACATGAAATGGCTGTTGAATCCCCAGGCTTAGTTGTCATCATTACTCTTCTTGAATGCATGTTTAAGAAGCTTCTAAATCCCCTTTGAGAAACCGAATCAGTTTCGGAATTGGTGAACTTAATTGTCTTCATTTTTGATTCTTGAATGCATGATTAACCAGCTTTAAATCCATTGAGAAACCAATTGTAATCACTCATTTTCACTTGCAAATACATATTAATATTGCATGTATGTTTATTATATTATATGAATGTTACTAATATATATAAGGTGTGGTGTGTGCATGTATATTATAAGCTATGTATGTATACGTATTAATGATGAATGTGTGTCGCGTATGTATCTAGAGTATGAGCGTATTTGATTAATATATATAGATGTTATGTTAATTATGGGTAGGATTATATGTACGTATGCCAATATGTTATACTTGTATAAGTATATGTTTGTATCATGTATATGTATTGCTGTTATAATTATATTATTATTATTAATATTATTGGGCTGATAAAATGAAAAAAATTAAATATATTAAACCCAAATAAAATTACAGTCCAAGTCCAAATATCATTACAAGGCCCGGTTGGCCCAAACCCAAACCTTATCTAATTACAATTATGGTGTGCAGGTAAATGTGGGCCGTTGGATCAAGATCTGATCCAACGGCCACGATACAACCAAGAAGTCAAAAATATCTGCCAGCCGCGTGTTCCACACGTATAGACCGTTCGAGTGCCACGCGCGGACGCTTTAATATCCCACGCGCGCGTAAGATCCACGCGTTCTGACTCCTCGACTACGGAGCTCCACGTGTCAAGATCTGGAGCCGTCTCATCAAATCGAGGCTTCATCCAGGCCGTTCGTCCTTCAAGCCATCTTGACCGTCAGATCAGATCTGATCTAACGGCCGAGAACGCGTCTGGCCGCTGGCAGAACACCCATACCGCCACCATGCCGATATTCAACCCCCGTTCAGAACATGCCCAAGACAACAAGCAAAAATTGTCAGTTCAGATATGAAAAAGCAAGATGCAACTTGCACCAAAACAAAGACAATGATATATATGAAACGGGGACTTTTGTAACGGGTGAAAAAAAAAACAGAGGGATAACAAAAAAAAAGGAAAGTGGTAACAGAGATCTTGTAATACAAAAAAAACTGAAAGTTGTAAACATTCAAGTGAATCGAAAGAAAAGTCCAGTGGTAAATACTCGTTTCTCTTTTTTTATTTTTTGCATGCATATACGAAAGAAGAAAACAGAAACAAAAAGAAGATAGTCGTCTTACCATCGCTGTTTGTGGGTCTTCCCTTCCTTAGTGATAAGCCTTTCGGCTTCTCCAAGCCTAATATGGTGAACTAAAGGGAGGGGAAGACCCCTGGTAGTTTTGTTTTGGTTTAAAAAATATTTTTTTTCGCTTCGTATTTTCTAGATCTAGGGCAAATAAGGTTGCATCCTCTGAATCCAACCACGGATTCATGTTGAGGATAAAAAGGGGGTTATTTTGGTGTGTTTTGGAGGTTCACCGGCGCCGGTTAGCCGCGGCCGGCGACAGAGAATACGGCGGCCGGCCGCCGGATTCTGGGTTTCATGGGATAGTTGAGAGAGAATGAAGAACATATGGTTCTTGCAAAATCAGAAAAATGAAACAAATGGCTGAAAATCTGATTTTGGCCTAAAAAGGGGGCTTTTATAGTTATTATTATTTTGCTAAATGGGTAAATTACACACTTAATCCCACCGCGTTTTCAATATTTTCGTTTTTGTCTTGCCGCATGGTATAATTACAATCCCAGTCCCCCTGATATTTCAAAATCTTGTAATCCAGTCCCTAAATTACACCGAATCAGTTTTCAAATGGTAAAATTACGCCTTTAGTCATCCCGCGTTTTTGAACTTTTCATTTTGGGTCCGCCCTTGGTCTAATTACGTTTTGATCCTTTTAGGTTTTGTTTGTTTCGCATTTTCGTCCCTAAATTACATGTTATTGTTCTTTAATTTTCGCCACTAACTTTTATTTTTCTTTCATTTTCAGATCCTGTATTCTTTGTAAATATTCATGTTCGTATTATAATCGTATATGTTGATATTCTATTATTTTGTTTTATGTCCCTCGTATATGCCTCGTATTTTATGTTTATATGTATAAGTGTGTTAAGCTTATAATAGTCATGTATTTTTTTATTTATTTTATCCGGTTATTCGTATTAAAGCATGTTATGTTCTATTTGACTCGTAAAACAGCATGTTCTTGTATTTTTGTATGTATTGTATGTTTTCTTGGCTTTTAGGTTACGTGTTAGTGTGTCTTCTTTTATGTATAATATATTGTTCCATATATGTTGAAATATGTTTTATGACTAGCATGTATGTCTTTTTGAAATATTTGTTCGTCTATATACGACGTAATTATTCCTGCATTGTTATTCTAACTTGTTAAAGTTGTTTTTATCTATTATTTAGAATAATATGTATATATGCATGTTTTAGTCTAGTATATCATTTATGTTAGATTAGTATTCTGTTATGTCAATATTTATTGCATTTAAATATTTTGCCATGTTTTATATTTTTACCAATAAGATTGCATATGATTTATAACTTGTTAATGCGGTGCCCTTTTATCCGAGCGTAAACGGGGCCAGTATCAGGCGTAGTGATAGTGGTTGGGCGTTTATTCTCGGATAACGGGGCCCTTAAAATTTATTCGCAATTATGACCGAATTTTAAAATAATCGTCACTTTAATCCGGAAAATCCAATATTAATAAAGCGGTAATTATTAAAGTACCAATTTTGGGCGGTGTGGGGGTGCTAATCCTTCCCCATCCGTAACCGACTCCCGAACTCAATCTTTTTGAATCTATGGTTTTATGGTGTCCGGCCTACCTAAGTGGCCGGTGGCGACTCCATTTTTTTTAAAATGCGGTTTTTTAAAAAACCCCACGGAATAAATATTTTATATCAAAAAATCACAAACACCTTTCAAAAACCCCTTGAAAAATCCTCGTTTTTATTTTAGCGATAGAAAAAAGACATCGCTACACCAATATGTTACAAATTTGATGATTTCCATCAATGTAGGTCTTTAAGAAATCAATCTCTTTTAATCGGTGTGATAATGAGGCTTTTAAACGAAGACTTGAATGCTTTTTAAGGAATCTGGAACAACTTGTTTAAGATTGATGGTGTCTTTAAGTGCTTTCAATTCAGTGTTGATTTCCTCTTCAGCTCCCATTCTCCTTTAATGCTGCTAATAAACCTGTATGAAAGATATAAGGAAAACATAGTAATGTGCAACTAATATGCAAGTAGTAAATACGTGTTGGCGAACATCTAATGCACGTGACATAAAATAAATACGAGCAAGAACTTTAAATGCATCTAACTCATGCTAACCGTATGCAATGCGAATTTATACAAACTAAGCATTATGAATTGTAGACATAATGCAATGTTTATTAATGTGACATGATGCAATGCATGCAAACATAAAAAATTAAGGGCAACTAAAATTGCAAATGCAACACGTTGCATGGCTTCTCATCCATAAGCCGTTCTCTCTTATCACTAGAAGAAGTAATGGCTTCTCATGCTTGATAACAATTGCAAGCCACAACTTCATGTAACATTTTGGCCTTCGCTGATCGGTCTGCTTGGTAATTCTTCTGATTCATTCAAGTATTCAAGTTCGCGGACATGATCTCATCACCTTTTGACTTCTATAAACGCATCCACCACATCACCTTGTCTACCGAATAAGTGTCATAAACCTTTCTAGTGAAAGTTCGCTGAAAGATTGTCAATATACAACGTTGTTGTCTGACTACCGTAACCAGCCCTTATATAAACACCTTGTTACCGAACGCCCCTATCGCCCCTCTCAGTAACCATTTCTCGATGGTCGCTAACTCACCTTCAACATTCCATAATTTGTTTGCTTTATATTTTGATTACGTACTTGAATCTGATGCCATAATTTGTTTCTTACTTGTTCATGAAGTCATATGTTTGATAGTAGATCTATCATTCATCTTGCATGTGAGAAACATTCCATATTGGTTGATTGGTTGGTTTGTCTATAATTTTTATACAATAAACAAGTCCTGTATCTCTTAGGGTCTTTATCAGTTGTGGATTGAGTTTCATGGCTTTTAGTTTCTGCTACTGCTAGTAGATCAACAGGTTTCTTCTTCTGTAATAGGAAAACACCTTTCTTGCTCCCTATGATTTTGTACTTGATTATGATTATATCCTCCTCTAATTGTTTATAGAATATCGAACGATCACAATAACCTTTTTCAATCTAAAAAAAGCGTGTATGTGCAGCCTCGTGCTCCCTTTTCCTTCTGTCGACCTAGTTTTTATACAATAAACAAAGATAAGAACAAGACCAAAAAGTCAACTCATAACCAGAGAAACCCCATCTAAACAGACCCAAAATCACCATACCAATACCTAAATAGCTCAACTGTCAATCTCAAAGAAACTAAAAAAATTCTCAATTGAAGGCAAGCCAATAGTTTATTTTACAAAGTAGACACAAAATTTCCTTTAATTCAAGACCAAAAACACATGCACACTAAACCAAATGAAAACAACATCCAAGAAACTAACTTACTCCAGCCGTTATCTGAAAACAACAATTTTGGAGCTTGAACCACCAACTCACTAAGGGGTCTTCCAAAAACTACATATATTTCCACAGACTCGAGAATGATAGCCAAAATCACTTAACAAGCTATGAATTATTCATCGTTTTGCAACTCCAACAACACCATTGCTTCCACCACATCCAATTATTTCAACTCCATGACTTTTATCAAGTTCCAAAGCCTTTCTAGCTGATTTCGTTAGAATCTCTCTTTTCTTTTTCCTTCTTTGAGAGGGCTTTATCTTGAAGATCAAAGAGCAAGACTTATTTCTTTTTTGGCAGATGACCTTGTAGCTCAAGAAAGGACATCGAATCCTCTGGCTTAGCTCCAAGAGAATCCACTTCCTTATTGGTAGTCTTTGAATTCATCACCTCATCAACACACTCAGCCCATGGTTTACCAGAATTGGGGACCATTCATAAACTTCCTCAATAGGATCAACTCCCAACCCCATTAGCCTTACTTCCTCCAATGCTCGATTGGAAACATTATAATCATTCCCTATCATGCATATCTATTACAGAACTCCCACAAACATTCCCAAAGAAAAAGCATGTCTCTCACATGCAGCCAACCCTTGGACTTCTCCTGATATGGTTCCCTTTTCAACTCTACTGTTCACCTGTAAAGGGGCAAGGAATTCATCACCTAAACTAGAATCCGAGCCTAAAGATATACCATCATCACCCTTGTTAAAGCTTGGACAATTATCACCATTGTGATCGGTCATGACTGTACTCAACCAAAATGCAAAATTAAACTCTCCAACTCGAACAAGATGAGGAGATTAGCTCTTCAATAAAATCCATATGGTTGATACGAATCTTGACCCTTTTTATAGAGAAATCACACCCATGAAGCTCATCATCTTCTATGAATGCGATTTCAACATTGAATCTCATCATCTTTGTGCCAACATTTAAGACCAACAAAAATTTCTGGTAACCACTCCCATTCCAACCAAGGCATTGCAAAACCATTTCTTCACGGTCGAAATCCTGTAAAAATTGATTCTCAGCAACTTGACTAACTTCAAATTCTTCTAACCCTTTACTAATCAAATGTCTGACAATTCATCAACATTGAAGGGATTAACCCTCGTGCCAATGACAGACAAACATAACCTTTCGAGAACCACTTTATCGTCAATACCTTCAACAACATTCTGAGCATTAGGCTTCGAGCACACCTTATTCAGATTACCACCACAATCCTCATGAAGATTCTTATCTGAAACTTTCTTCCAGAACTTATTTCTCACGTTAAACCTAGCCAATGACACCCTGATACGGCTTCCATCTAACACAAAGCCATCCAGCCTAGAAACGGCTCTCTAAGAATCAACCATATTTAAGAACCTAACGAAACCAAACATGTTTCCATCTTTATTCTTCTTCGTCGTAATGAACGCGTCAACAACTTCGCCATGGTATGCGAGTGTGGCCCATAATCCTTGTCATTGCATCCTCGGAGGAATGTTTGATATGAACACGGTGACAAACTTATTAACATCAGAACCCACCATGATTAGAAACGCCTCACTCCTGTCACCAACCGTCTCACTCCTCTCGCGTTGAGACTGCCTCATCGTCTCACGTTCATTACTTGGATCCCATTCCCTGCTTGGTGCAAACTAACTTTAATAGTATTAAGTCTTCGACAAATGGTTGAAGTGTTGTGAATTAATTAAAGGGATTACTGATAAGCTATTATGTGGTTGAAAATTTCGAAGAAGCTATCTGGAACGATAATGACTTTTTGATAACTATTTTCAGGGTCTATTATATGCTCAATTTAATTTGATGGTCCATCATCCAACAATAGATAAAATTGCATGTAAACCAAAATTAAATTGAATATGCTATTAAAAAGTACATCTGAAAAATTATAAAAAAATCAAATTACAAATTACTAGGACATAATAATGACTACAAATAAACTTAATTCTTGAAAAAATAAACTAAATAATAATAATAGTAATAAAAAATAAAATAGTAGTAATAGTAAAAATAATATATATGGTAATAAAAATAATGAAAATGGTAATAATGAAAATAATCATAATAAATATAATAAAATAGATAAAAAAATATATTACACAATAATTATAATTATAAAAATGTATATTAACTAACGAAAAGTAATAGTGGTGTTTTATAATAATAAAATAAAAACTAATAACAAGAAGAGAAAATATTCTATGCACCGACAGTGGAAAATTTGTTTTCTACAATTGTATAGCTGTAGCGACCTTTTTTCCTTCCTTAAAAAGAGAGAGAGAAGTTTTGCCGTGTTAAGGGCATTTGTTTAGAAAATAAGTCAGCTACTAATTATCCCCTGAGTTGTTAATGAAAATCCTTTGAAGAATAGGGATTTCTTTTGAAGACTTTAAATTTTCCAAGACGATTAAAATCGGGAGTCGCCACCGGCCACTTGGGTGAGGTGGGTCGGACACCATAAATCCAGAGATTCATTACGAAAGAGTTCGGGAGTTGGTTACGTGTAGGGAAGGATTAGCACCCCCATCACGCCCGGAGATCGGTACCAGAAAATTTGTTGCTCCTAAAAGAATGGAATTTATTGAAATTTAGATTGAGTTTAATTCGAAGTCCTTAGATGAAAATTAACCTTGACTACATGGGCCTTATCGAATTGATGGAATCAAATTAATTAGATATTTAATTAATAAGGTTGAGGATATGTCGGACCATAAATTAAACCGATATGATTAATCGTTCCTTTGTTTAATTAATAAGGTTAACGAAGAGTTGTAAATGCATGATTAATCGTTCCTTTGTTGCTTGCTATGATTATATTCGAAAAAAAGAAGACAAGGAAGAAATGGGAAATCAGAATGTATTTTTTCCTTCAATCTGAAAAACTGCCGATTACATCTCTGATTACATCCTTTATCCCCAAATCTTTGTTCATACTTTCAAGCAAACATTAATGAGATAACTGTGGATGATTATACCTAAAATTAGGTTCTTCTAACCCTAATTTTTTTTATTGTTTTTGCCCATGCTGGTGGTTGGGAGCCGGTGAAAACATCCCAGATTGCAGGCGACGAAGCCACGTGGCCGGGGGACAAATCGGCAGCAGCGCGTAGATGATAACGCGACCGCGCGTGGGCTTCACGCGCGCATGGAGGACGGTGCATCGGCGCATGGGGAGATCGGTAAAGCTGGATGATCAGCTCCGGTGCCATCTGAACCGTTGGATCAAATCTGATCCAACGGCCAAATTGAGGTGGCTGTAAAAAAGATGATAAATAATTAGATTTTTTAGGGTTTTTGGTTTATATTGGATATGGGCCAGAAAACAGGCTTGTAATTATTGTATAATATTTGTGGGTTTTTGAAATGTAATGGACTTGGACTTTGCTTATTTATCATATGGACTGTTTATATATTTTCAGATTTGCTAGCATAATAATAATAATAATAATAATAATAATAATAATGATAATAATAATGATAACAAAACATATAATAAACATGTTTACACAATATCAATATTAATTACATAACACCTATGTATGTGAGACACACATTCATGATACACTAACATTAATACATATACCTAATACATGCAATACCTACCTACACTCACATTACCTACGTACAATATATATATATATATATATAAAACATCACATATGCACATAACATGCAATACCATGCAATGCATACACATATATTAATAGTAGTGTTTTTGCTTTTCTTTTTTCCTTTCTTTTTTTTTATTTTTCGGTTTTAATACACATATAGATATAGATAATTACTAATTAATCAACAGCCCAGTAACTGAAGTGAAACAAAAAGGCGGGTTTTCCCCGGACAAAATTAGTGATTATAATAGCTTTTAGGGTTTAGAGATTAGAGTTTAAGGTTTAGTGTTTGTGGTTAGATTTTAAGGTTTGTGAATAGATTTTATGGTTTAGAATTTAGGGTTTATGACCCCTAAAAGGGATATATGGTAGCTTTAGAAGGCCACTTGTGGAAAAAAATTCACCAACAATGCATTAAACAATTACCGTAACAAAAAATATACAATGCAATAAAATATACAATTAAACAATTAAAGCGTTTCATTTTTCCCTCCCTTTCAATAAGTACTATTTTCTCATTAATTCAGTTCACTGAAAAATTTGACATTATCGGTTCGGGAAGGAGTGGAACTACATTAGTCTCTTTTTATGTAAGAGGAAGAAGGAAAAAATAGAAAGAAACAATAATATCCTTACTAAGAATAACATTTTCATGACTTTCGCACCTTTTACCACCTCATAATTCTTTACGCTTCCCAACATTCTCATGGTTTGTAGAATTGCAGTTCCAATTAATGCAGGTAAAGAAATGACATGTTGTTGCAATTTACTAAATATTGATTTAAAATTTAAAATATTGCAAATCATGGTGGTAAAACTCGCCAAAACAACAGCATTGAAAAGAGAATAGAGGCAAAGATGAACATTTAACATTTATTTCTAGTTTCATTTGAGAATAGAGATGAGAGAATGTTATGATTAATAACAAAGGAATAGAGAGGAAGAACAAGTGTGCAAGTAACTCTTTGATAGCTTCGACTTTCATAATCTTTTTCTTCTGCCCCTCTTCTTGCAGCATAATGATTCTTCACAAGAAGTGCTACGCTAATCATACTAGCATGTCGGTGCTTATAGCGTATCGGTTTATTATCTCACTAGCTGCCATTTCTCCTTTGACTTATTTTGGTAGATATATTTTAAAATTTAAAATATATTTTATTTTGTGTCTGTTACATAGATTTTTTTTATATTTAAAAATAAAATCAATTTTGTAGGGGGCAAAGACCCCGATGACTTGGAGGATCGCCTTCCTAGGTCTTTTGACGACAATTTTTGAGTATGTATTTAGAATTTTAATTAGTATTTATTAGAAGATAATTTATTTAAACTATAACTTGTGAAAAACAAGGGAGTTCTGAGGCAGAGTATATTCGAGGCGAGCTTCGGTTTTGCTTTCGCGAGCGCTATTGCCGATATTTCGAATTTGGCCCATACTGTTACATGTATATTTACCGTGTTTTTTGGGTACGTAAAAACTATAATATTTATTTATTTATTATACCTTAATTGAATTGAACTCGAATCTTTTTCTCAATAAGTTGTAGGAATTATTAATTAGCTGGAGGTCGATGGCGGTAGGAGAGGGTTAGCCACTTAACCTTGGGAAAAAGCTTAGGAATTCAATCCATTACCCTTTCAAGTTCATAACTAACTTTGGTTAAAAAAAAGTCTAAAGCCAATGAAAATTTGAGACATGACTTTAAATTAAAAAGTTATTTCTGCGTTCTTCTCTTACTCTGTTATTTTTTTCAATAATTAGAGCATCAGAAAATAATAAATAGGGAAAAGTAGAAGATGGATAGAAATAGAGAGAAAGATATTTTTTTTTATCACAACAAGCATGCCCTACTACAATGATATTTATCTAATATATAGAGCTAAATTCTCAAACCATCATAATACAAATGAAATAAATATTTCCACGTGATCGCTTCCTTTCTCGCATGCCTTCCTTTAAGAGTCCCCTCTCGTTAATAACATTATCTTCCCCTAAGAAAAAAAGCTCATCCTCGAGGTTGACGTGATTATCATGGGCCCATTATCCTCTTCCCAAAAGACAATTCTAATAAGATATGCACCACCACCACCTATATATTTTAAGACTTACATTTTCCTTTCTGATATGAAATTAATGTCTCCGCCTCTTCCGCATTCATCACAAGTCAATCACGCTCTTGATGGGCCAGTAGTCACGGTTTTCCACCCTGCCCGCCCTACTCACGGGCGCTCGACATGAAATCGGGCAGTTAAAGGGTTTCTCGATACCACTTGTAAAGGGGCTAGAGTCTTACTAATTTGTCCGTGTGGCCTTAGTCGATGATCTTTAATCAAAGACTATGTCATTCGAAATACAAAGCAAGAATTCTTAGAATGACGGAAGCTTGATGGCAAAGAAAACAATAAAGAATGAGAGTGCATGATTTCTCTATTAATTAAAAATGTTTGAATGATTCTTCACATTATTTCCATGTTTATTGTCCAAGCTATCAATGGTTGGATCAATATTTTGTACAAGAAGAGCTACGCTATTCATACTAGCATGCCGATGCTTATAGCGTATTAGTTTATTATCTCACTAGCCGTCATTTCTCCTTTGTCCTTTTTGATAGATATATTTTAAAAATATATTTTATTTCATGTATGTTACATTGATTTTTTTTATATTTGAAGATAAAATCAATTTTGTCGGGGACAAAAACCCCCGATGACTTGAGGATCGCCTTCATAGGTCTTTTGACGAGAGTTTTTGGGTATTTATTTAGAATTTTAATTTTAATTAGTATTTATTAGAACATAGTTAATTTATTTAAACTATTACTTTTGAAAAATAAGGGAGCTTTGGACCCCATTGTTATATATATATATATTTACTGTGTTCTTCGGGTATGTAAAATTATAATTTATATTTATTTATTTATTATACCTTGATTGAATTAAACTTGAATCTTTTTTTCAATAAGTTGTAGGAATTATTAATTAGTTGGAGGTTGATGGTGGTAGGAGAGTGTTAGCCACTTAACCTTGGGAAAAAGCTTAGGAATTCAATACATTACCCTTTCAAGTTTAGAACTAAATTCGGTTAAAAAAAAGATTCTAAAGCCAATGAAAATTTGAGACATGACTTCGATTAAAAAATTATTTCTACGTTCTTCTCTTTCTCTGCTATTTTTTTGAATAATTGTTATGAAACAAAATAATTCCCGATAATTAGAGAAACAAAGAATAAGAAATAGGGAGATGGATAGAAATAGAGAAAAAATATTTGTTTTTTTTACGATAAGCATGCCCTACTACAATGATAACTTTCTTATATAGAGTTAAATTCTCAAACCATCATAATAAAAACAAAATAAATATTTTCACGTGATCACTTCTTTTCTCGTATGCCTTACTTTACGATTCTCCCTCTCATTCATAATATTACCTTCCCCTAAGAATGACATGATTATCACAGGGTCATTACCCTCTTCTCAAAAGATATGTCTGATAGGATGTGCAGCGTCACAGCTTATATATCTCAAGATTTCAATTTTCCTTTTTGATATGAGATTAATATCCCCGCCTCTTCCTAGGCATGACATTCTCCCCTGTCCAATCTCGTGACGATGTTACGAGTCAACCATGCTCATGATGGTTCGGTTGTCACAGTTATCCAGCTTGCCTACCCTACTAACGGGCACTCGGCGTGAAATCGAACAATCAAATGGTCGCTTTAATACCACTTGTCACGGGGCTATAGTCTAATTAGCTTGTCTGTTTGAACTTAGTCGATGATCTTTAATCAAAGACTAAGTCAGCCTTCAAAATACTAAGTAATAATGCTTAGAATGAAGAAAGCTTGATGACAAGGCAAACAAGAAAAAATGAGAGTGAATGATTTCTCTATTACTCAAGAAATGTTTGAATGATTACAATGGGTAAGTGGGTTAGCCGGGCTGACTTAGACTTTGATTAAAGATCATCGAATAAGGTTAGACAGACAATCTTGTTAGACTCTAGCCCCGTGACAAAGGCTTTGATACCACTTGTCACGGGACTATTACCTCTTCCCAAAAGACATGTCTAATGCGATATGCATCGCCACTGCTTATATATCCTAAGACTTCCATTTTCCTTTCCAATGTAGGATTAATGTCCCTGCCTCTTCCCATGAGTGACATGATCCTTTGCTTGGATAGGAAATGAAGAACGTAAACTACAAATTAGCACCTTTCCTACACTGCTTCCAACACCATGAGGAAACCATAACTCTCATCCAATTCTATTGCAGTAACTTCCTCATCTGCATCATCGGCAGGGGCAATGCCATTTATTATGCCAATTGAAGTCCTCATAGAACAATTGAAAACACAAGCTAACCCACTAAAGAGGTCTGATGCAATACTAAAATGGCTGGTCCTAGAAGAATCATTGTTGAAGCCATCCCACTTATGAAACCAAGAGCTTTTAGTATACTGATGACAACGAATCTCATTTTAGGCAAACCTAACATTTCTTTAGTCACAACCCCCACTTGATAACGTATAAACAAATATAAAATTTCTTTAGTCATTTTAGGCAAAGCTTCATATAACATAAACTAATCAATAATCCTCACTACTGCTCACAATTTGGAAGCTTACCTTCTTTTTTCTAAAAAAGAATTGTAACATGAAAAATGATTATCCGGAGATTATATAAAGGTGGAAGGAGATTAATATGGAGTAAAATTAAAGATGAAAAAGCATTTTTCTATAATAACTAAACTTGCTATCATTCGTTCTAAAATTGGTGTAGGCGTAATCCTTTTTTTGGAACTATCTCTGTTTGTGATTTCCTTATCAATAATAAACATGAATATCTTTTTATTTACATAGGATGGAAACCTTTACACTGTACACTTGTCCCGGAAGAGAAAAGGTGATTGGCATCATCATCAGCATCAATGGTGCCATGATTTTCACCATTTGCTCGAGTCTAAGGGTTAAATGATAAGTATGTTTCTAAGTGGTGAGGATTGAGTCGTGGGAGGTTTCTAAGCGGTGATTTTGTTGATGCTGGGTTTGGAAGTATGCTTTGAAAAAGGGATGGTGATCTTAATGTCCATTTCTATTGTTTTTCAAGTGTTTTTTTCCATTGTGTGTCATCTTGGTAGGAATAGGATACCTTGATCTTTGTAGATCGAGTCTCTGTTTTTTGTTGTTGCTGTTAGGCTGTTCATTGAATTTTTAGACTAGCTTGGTGTGGTGTTATGCTTATGTAACCTCGATGAAGCTAATATTTTAGCATAAATAATATTCTCATTTGTTGAGCAAGTATTAAAAAATATATGAGAATTTTGATTGATTCAAATATTTCTTCTAACTCTTGTTTTTATGCATTACAAATTTTCAGTATCATAGATGGCTTCGTGATCATGAGTGGAATTTATATGTCGCCATAGGGAAGGCACGCTGAGGCCACTGTCCATGCCCTTTCATATGCTGATGTACCAGAGTCTCCACCATGCAGTGATACTGCAATAGAGGTACCGGAGCCGACCAATAAGACTATAGCGGAGGATGAGATAGTCGATATATCAGAGCTTCATTCAACTACTGAGGCAACATCAGAGGATGAGTTACTCAATTCATCGCAATCGACAATCAACATTATGCCTGAGATGAAGTCTCTCAATCAAACAGATTACATCCGATCGAGTGATGCGGGCCATGTAGAGATTGAGAAGCATGCTGATACAGACGCATGAATAATGTTGAGGCAGTTACTTGGTTAAAAATGAATGATGATATATTTAAGGTTTAAAATTGAAATAACTATGTACATTTTTTTAGAAAGATGTTGAGGTTTTGTAGTATTATCATATATCTAGTTTACTATACATCCATACATCTGAAAATGTTGATAGTGTTGGAATAACTTCTACCTTTGAAATTATTGGTCATGTTGGGAAATAAATCCAAAAGTAGCCTCAAATTTGGACTCCAGAAATTTGGTTGGCTATATATTAGCACCCGTAACCTTTGCGACAACTTCGAGGGTTAGCATACTCATGAGCCGTCTTTGGTAGAAGTGAAGTTGGTCTTGCCACCATGCTTGATGCTCTTATGTAGCTTTTTGAAGCTTCTTCTTCGAAAGGTGTGAAAAAAGCACCATTAACCATCATATCTCCTTCCGATCTCCAATTTCAGTCAAAGGATTTCTTTGATACCACTTGTTACAGGGTTAAAGTCTGACTAGCTTCTCTGCGCAGCCTTAGTAAGTGATCTTTAATCAAAGAATAAGTCAGCCTTCGAAATACGAAGCAAAAATGCTTAGAATGTCAGAAGCTTGATGGCAAGAAAAACAAGAAAGAATGAGAGTAAAGGATTTCCCTATTACACAAGAAATGTTAGAATGATTCTTCACATTATTTCCATGTTTATTGTCCAAGCTATCAAAGCTTGGATCAATATTTTGTAAAAGAAGAGCTACGCTATTCATACTAGCATGTCGGTGCTTATATTGTATCGGTTTATTATCTCACTAGCTATCATTTCTCCTTTGACCTTTTTGATAGATATATTTTAAATTTTAAAAATATATTTTATTTCGTGTATGTTACATTAACTTTTTTATATTTGAAAATAAAATCAATTTTGTAGGAGAAAAAAACCCCAATGACTTGGAGGATCGCCTTCCTAGGTCTTTTAACGAGAGTTTTTGGGTATGTATTTAGAATTTTAATTTTAATTAGTACTTATTAGAACATAGTTAATTTATTTAAAATATGACTTGTGAAAATAAGGGAGTTCTGGGGCAAAGTATGTTGGCGTCGAGCTTCGATTTTGCTTCCGCGAGCGCTATTGCGGTTATTTCTAATTTGGCCCTGTTGTTACATATATATTTATCGTGTTTTTGGGTACGTAAAAATTATAATTTTTATTTATTTATTATACCTTGATTGAATTAAACTCGAATCTTTTTTAATAAGTTGCAGGAATTATTAATTAGTTGGAAGTCGATGGTGGTAGGAGAGTGTTAGCCACTTAACCTTGGGAAAAAGCTTTGGAATTCAATATGTTACCTTTTCAAGTTCAAAACTAACTTTTACAAAGAGTCTAAAGCCAATGAAAATTTGAGGCATGACTTTGATTAAAAAATTATTTCTGAGTTCGTCTCTTTCTCTGCTATTTTTTTGAATATCTGTTATGAAATAAAGTAATTCATGATAATTAGAGCATCAGTGAATAAGAAATAGTGAGAAGTCAAAGATGGATACGAATAGAGAGAAATATATTTATTTTTTTCACAATAAGCATGCCCTACTACAATGATATTTTTCTTAACTAAATTCTCAAACCATCATAATATAGACGAAAGAAATATTTCCACGTGATCACTTTCTTTCTCGTGTGCCTTACTTTATGAGTCTCCATCTCGTTCATAACATTAACTTTCCCTAAGAAAAGAAGCTTGTCCTCAAGGTTGATGTGATTGTCACGGGGTCATTGCCCTCTTCCTAAAAGACATGTCTGATAGAATGTGCAACACCACCGCTTATATATTCCAATACCTTCATTTTCCTTTCCGATGTGGGGTTAATATCCTCGCCTCTTCCTAGGCGTGACATTCTCCCCCGTTCAACCTCGTGACACCCTCGTCACAAGTTAACCATGCTCATGATGGGCCAGCCAGTTGTTACGGTTGTCCACCTTGCCAACCCTGTCGCAACCCTGCCCACGGTTACTCAGCGTGAAATCGGGCAGTCAAAGGGTTGCTTTGATACTATTTGTCACGAGGCTAGAGTCTGACTAGCTTGTTCGTGTGGCCTTAGTCGATGATCCTTTATCAAAGAGTAAGTCAGCCTTCCAAATACTAAGCAAGAATGCTTAGAATAGCAGAAGCTTGATGGCAAGGCAAACAAAAAAGAATAAAAGTGAAAGATTTCTCTATTACTCAAGAAATGTTTGAATGATTAAAATAGGTAAGAGGGTTCGCCACGCTGACTTATTCTTTGATTAAAGATCATCAAATAAGGCCGCATAGATGAGCTAGTCAGACTCTAGCTCTGTGATAAGGCTTTGATACCACTTGTCACGGGGCCATTACCCTCTTTCCAAAAGACATATCTTATAGGCTTGACAGCACCACCACTTATATATCTCAAGTCCCCTATTTTCCTTTCCGATGTGGATTAATGTCCCCGCCTCTTTCCATGCCTGACATGATCCTTTGCTTGGATAGGAAATGAAGAACGTAAACTACAAATTAGCACCTTTCCTACACTACTTCCATCACCCATGAGGAAACCTTTACTCTCATCCAATTCTATAGTAGTAACCAATGCCATTTATTCTGTCAATTGAAGTCATCATAGAACAGTTGAAAAGACAAGCTGCCCTACTAAAGAGGTCTGATGCAATACTAAAATGGCTGGTTCTAGAAGCATTGTTGTTGAAGCCATTCCACTTACAACACCAATTTCTTTTAGCATACTGATGACAACGAATCTCATTTTAGGCAAACCTAACATTTCTTTAGTCACAATCCTCACTTGATAACGTATAAACAAATATAACATTTCTTTAGTCATTTTAGGCAAAGCTTCTTGAGTGGTAACATTGACATATCTCCTCAAAAGTCTAAATTAATCATCTGTTTCTACTGGTATATAGCATAAACTAATCAATAATCCCCACTAGAGCTAACAATTTGGAAGCTTACCTTCTTTTTCTAAAAAAGAATTATAACGTGAAAAATGATTATCTGGGGATTATACAAAGGTGGAAGGAAATTAATATGGAGTAAAATTAAAGATAAAAGGTGTTTTCTATATTAACTAAACTTGCTAGCATTTGTTCTAAAATTGGTGTAGGTGTAATCCTTTTTTTGGAACCATCTCTGTTTGTGATTTCCTTATCAATAATAAACATAAATATCTTTGTATTTACATAGGATGGAGACCTTTACACTGTACACCTGGCCCGGAAGGGCAAATGTGGTTGGCACCATCATCAGCATTAGTGATGCCATGATCATCACCATTTACAGTGGATCGGGTTTTCACATCTACACCAGCATGGATTTACTCCCTCAGTCACATACCATCGAAGTTGGGGCTAAGAGACCATACTCGGAGCTATGATGGCTTTCACGAGCATGATATGCTTCTCTGTATTGCTTATCATCCAGGTATGGGGTAAAATATTTAGTTTTAACAAATTTATATGTAATGTAATAAAATATTACTTGTTACTTATAATGACTAATTTTAATTTACTTGTAAATGGGCTAAATTGACGGGCACCCATGCCTATCCCGTTTTCTCTACTCCGTGGCTGATGTGTGGCAGTAGCTCTGTGCTCTGCGCCACATCGGCTATGATTAGAGTGAGAGAATGGTCTGCCTGGAGACTATACTCTAACACGAGCCTCGTCACTGTCCTCTTCACGGTAAGAGAAATTTAATAATTATTGTTGTTAATAAATACAATACGTTTAAGCCTCAAATGAATTTCTAGAATTGAATTGAATTGAATTATTAATATTGTACTTTTATTTGATAAAAATAAAAGGATATCTTTGGATTTGGTGCCCTAGTTGTTGTCGTGACATGGTGCACAAGAGCATGTGGGCCGACTTTTGTCTCTTCTTTTACCCCACTTTCGCTCACATTCACGACCATACTTGAGTCTTTTCTACTGGGTGAGGATATTCATGTCGGGAGATATTAACTAAACTTTGAATATGTTTTAATTCAAATAACTTTGACTTATTGTTAAATTAGATTATGTGACTCTTGCATTACACACACGTTTGTCTTTTGAGTTGTTTTCGGTCATTGTTTTTGGTTGAATTGTTTGTAGAAGCTAGCGTTCTGCTATTTCCTTTGTGTTGAGTTTTAGGTCAAGATTTTAGTCTCTTTCATGGTTCTAGGCTGATATGAGGCCTTATAAAGGAGGTTTTTAGAGTTGATTGGTAAGTGATGATATCATTCAATATTTTGTAGATGCTTGAGTAATGGAAGGTTTTTTCTCAAGTATTTAGGGTTGATTTGATCGAGTATAGGGGTTAAATGATAAGTATGTTTCTAAGTGGTGAGGGTTGATCCATGGGAGGTTTCTAAGCGGTGAGTTGGTTGACGTTGGGTTTGGAAGCATGCTTTGAAAAGGGGATGATGATCTTAATGTCATTTTCTGTTGTTGTTCAAGTGTTTTTTGCCATTGTGTCATCTTGGTAGGAATAGGATACCTTGATCTTAGTAGATTAAGTCTCTGTTTTTTGTTCTTGCTGTTAGGGTGTTCATTGAATTTGTAGCCTAGCTTGACGTGGTGTTATGCATAAGTAACCTCAATGAAGCTAATATTTTAGCATAAATAATATTCTCATTTCTTGAGCAAGTATTAAAAAATATATGAGAATTTTGATTGATTCAAATATTTCTTATAACTCTTGTTTTTATGTATTACAAATTTTCAGTGTCATAGATGGCTTCGTGGTCATGAGTGGAATTTATATAACGTTATGGGAAGGCATGTTGAGGCCTCTGCCCCTGCCCCTGCCCCTTCATCTGCTGATGTACCAGAGTCTCCACCAAGTAGTGATATTGTGATAGAGGTACTGGAACCGACCAGTGAGAATGTATTGGAGGATGAAATAGCTGATACATCAAAGTTCCAGTCAACTACTGAGGCAACAACAGAGGATGAGTTACTCAATTCATCTCAGTCGAGTATCAACATTATGCCTGAGATGGAGTCTCCCGATCAAATAGATTATATCCGATCGAACGATGCCGGCCAGATAGAAATTGAGGAGCATGTTGATACAGACGCATGAATGATGTTGAGGCAGTTACTTGGTTAAGAATGAATGATGATATATTTAAGGTTTAAAATTGGAATAACTATGTACATTTTTTCAGAAAGATGTTGAGGTTTTGTAGCATTATCGTATATCTAGTTTATTTTTTTTGACACATTAACCAAGTAGTTTTATTGATAAATAAAATAAAATAAGAACATAAACATAGCATAATAGAGATTTTAGAACATCCAAAAGAATCCATTTACATATAAATATAGTCCATATTACAATATTTAAGAAAAAGAGAAATAGTATAAATTAAATATAAGCCCAATATAAATAAATACAGTCCATTATGATATAAGAATCCATTTACATATAAATATAGTTCATATTACAATATTTTAAAATCCAAAAATAATAATAATAATATTTGGCCCGTTTTGGATCCCAAAAGCTTAAAACCCTAAAGAATCTGCCCTAACTTCAGTTTTTTTCTCTTGCACAGCCACATATTTCACCGTCATATCTGGATGATCTGACGATCTAGATTTGCGCTCAGGAAACCTTTTAGTTATCGCGTGAGTTATACGTCCATTCCAAGATTATCCAACCGACATATGATCGCCATGTTATCTCCCATCCAGAGATCTGAGAAATCTGAGATCCGAACGGTCACAGCGCTTGGATTGAGCCCCCACCTCCAACCAAATCACATGCAATGCTAGAAAAAACCTTACTTTGTACGTGTTTTCCTCCAAAATGATTCCTCACATTGTATTTTGCTAGAGAGACTGAAATCTTATTTCTATATAACATTAAACCGTTTAGCCTTTCAGACTCTCAATAGCTCTATATGTATCAACCTTGCTCGATAATCTTAAAAATCCAAATCTCAACCCTCGCCTACTCCTTTTGTATGGTATAAACGCATCCACCACATCACCTTGCCTACCGAATAAGTACCATAAACCTTTCCTTTAAAAGTTCGCCAGAAGATTGTCAATATACAACGTTGTTGTCCGACTGCCGTAGCCAGCCCTTCTACAAACCCTTGTTACCGAACTCATTTATCTCCCCTCTCAGTAACCATTTCTTAATGACTCGATGATCGCCAAATCACCTTCAGCATTCCATAAATTGTTTGCTTTATATTTTGCTTACATACTTGAATGTGATGCTTCAATTTGTTTCTTACTTGTCCACGAAATCATATGTTTGATAGTAAATCTCACATTCATCTTGCATGTGAGAAACATTCCATATTGGTTGGTTGGTTGGTTGGTTTGTCTATAATTTTTATACAATAAACATGTCCTATATCTCTTAGGGTCTTTATAAGTTGTGGATTGAGTTTCATGGCTTTTAGTTTCTGCTACTTCTAGTAGATCAACAAGTTTCTTCTTGTGCAACGGGAAAACACCCTTCTTGCTCCTTGTGATTTTGTAGTTGAATGCAATTATATCTTCCTCTGATTGTCTATAGAATATCAAATAATCACAATAAATTTTTTCAGTCTAAAAAAGCATGTGTATATGCAGCCTCGTGCTCCTTTTTCCTTGTGTCAACCTAGTTTTCTATAACACCTCAAAACCCGGTCTAGTCGAAATTGGATTCTGGTGATCGAAAACCCTACACCGAGAAGCCTAAATGTTGCATTGTTATTAACCATGTGAATTAATTTTATTTTAATTAAGTCTAATGTCCAGTTAGAGACCTTGTTGGAATGTTAAATTCTAAAAATTGGCTAGGCGTATCGATACAGAAAGACCTGTATCGGTACAGTCCAACTGCTTCCTAACTAATTTACCGAACTATTGCTAACCGCATCGATACGGTTAGAGGTGTATCGATACAAGTCCTTGTTAAAATATGTTTTAGTGGCCAATTTGTAAAGATTGGAAATTGGGGATGACTCACCTATTTGGTTGCCACCCACATCACGTGTGATCATCTGAAATGTTAGAAAGATGACAATCGATTATCAATTGTCTTAGAATTGTAAAAAGGCATGAAATGATGGAAAACGAATAGTTTAAGCAAACCCTTGGCTAAGGGAAAGCTTCTTATTGGCTCCTTGTGAGGTGGGGTTTGACTAAGGTTATAGTTCCCTTAAATGAATAAAAGTTCTCCCATTTGTTAGATTCACCATAACCAATTCCATTCTTTGTTTTAGAGAACCAAGCTCACACCTCTATTATCATCTCTTCCAACAAGCTCAAGCACATACCTTTCTTATAGAACTCCTTAAACTTAAGCTTCATTTGTTTCAAAAGCTTCATTCCATAGCTATCAGTTGGGTAAATAAAAGTCCTAAATCTATTTTTGATTCTATTGATTATTGAATGTCCAATTTCAAGTTATGACTCTCAAAACTAAGCCCTTGTTCTTCAAGTTTTAACCTATGAACCTATCAAATAGCTAATGGCTATTTTAAGCTTATAATCAATTATCAATGTTGTTATATTGGTTATAACAATTCTTTTATGAATTTCCTAGCTCAAGAATTGGAGGAATCCATTCTATCGTCTCCAACGAAAGCTAGGAATAAAGGGGTTACCATTCGTGAGCCTTGAAAGCATCGAAATTTAAGGTGAGTGTAGTCGGTGTCTCGAGAGTTGGCTAGGTGCCATCTCGAATAATTGATTATTGCTTATTGTATTGCTAACCATCATATTGTTGCATAAAAACCCTATTGAAAGTCATATAGGTAAGAATGGGTAAGTATTGCATTGGAATCGTATCCGAAACATTGTTATTGTTGCCATTGAAAGCATTGAAGAATTGCCATATTAAGCTATAGAATATTGAACATTGATTATTGCATATTGCCATTGAGACATTGATATATGTTATTGCTATCGAGTTACTGAATTGAAACATTGTTATAGAATCATTGCTATTGATTTATTGGTATGAATCATTGCTATTGATCTATTGTTATTGAATCATTGCTATTGATACATTGATATTGAATCATTGATTATCGAACCTTAGGATCGAAAGTATTGGATACAATTGGCATACCATAAAATTCATGAGCTCATTGGTACGGGTATAGGCTACGGCCTTTATTGTGGTGAGGCGGAAGGATGTTGATGTGTATTGGTCAAATTGGTGCGATAGAGGGAATATGACTAGACCATTATTGATGTTGGTGTGGAGGTGGAATTCATGTATCCATATATCGTAAAATCGATCCAAGGAAACCATTGAGTATTGCTATTGACTATTGATGTGAAATAATGCTATTGATTATTGTTGTGAAACATTGTCATTGATTACTGTTACCATGTTGATCATAGATGTCATGTTATATGTTGAGCATGATAATTATGCCATGTTGAATCATATGCCTTTTGTTAGCATGGTTAGAATTGTTATAGAAGCATGTTGGATTGCATACCATGCTCATTCATTGTTATGGCTGCCTCACTTAGACTATGTAAGTCTAATGCATTCATCTTCCACATTTCAAGTTAAGAAAGTATCTCAGATCGAGATCGGAGCTAGTTGGAAGTTTGGCAAGTCACCACAAGCTTAGAGTAATGTGTTTTCTCCTTATGAACTCCTAGAATGGTGGAAAAGTAGTTAAACTAGTATTATATGGTATATTTGTTATGTGTATTGTCTATGTTATGTATAGGTCTTAAAGGCCCTAAATGATATGTTGGTTTTGGTTAAAAGTGGCTTAAAGTGCATATTTGGCTTAAAAGGGTGAAAACCTAGTAAGTGGATTCATATTGACATGAAAAATGGCATGCATAGATTAAACGGCTATAAACTTGCTGGTAAAGTTTCATTGTATTTGGACATCGTTTGATAGGTTAATTTGAATAAAAACCAGCTAAAATCTGTCATTATAGGGCAGAGCGTATCGATACAGGTGATGGTGTATCGACACGGTCTTGCCTAATTGGCATGGTCAAAATGAGTCAAAAGGGTTGTATCGATACTTCCTAGGGCGTATCGATACGGATTTTGGTCACTGGAATTTGGAAAAATTAAAGGTATCGGTACGATCATATAGTGTATCAATACGAAGTCAACGTGTCAACCTGTATCGATACGGTCCCAGCTGTATCGATACGAGCTTATTTCATTTGAATATGGAATCCTTCACTTAGGTATGGCGTATCGATACGGTCTTTTGGGTATCGATACGGTGACAAGTAATTTAGTTATAAGTGATGAAGAACAGTTTTTTTAAAGTTTTTTGCAATATAGTCACCGAATCTTGTAAGTCTAAATCGATAGGACAAATGGGCTCTGATTGGTATGGAAAATTGCATGCACACTAAATATTGATTGAATTTCACTATAGTAAGATTAGTTTCAAGTAAGGACCTCTAAAATAATAAAATTATAGTTTAGTCCCTAGAATTTATACAATATTGAAATTGGTCCTAAATGATGTATCATTGTTTCATATTGACTAAATATGGCTTATGGTATTGTTTAATAACATTTGGAAAGCATAATATCGTTTAATTATCGATTTTTGTTTGAAATTCATCGCACTGATCACTTTATCGATCCCCGGTAGCACACTCCGACCCGGTTCTCAACTAGACCGGGAAGGGGGTGTTCCATTTTCTCTTCAGGTTTTATTGATTTTGTTACATATCGTGTTAGAATAGTGAGTTTGGGCCAAGGATGAGTCAGTTGGTTGATTAAGTAAATTTGGTGTTCAGGTTGCTCTTACTTTTAGCATTTTTATTCATTTTACAGAAAAATAGGACACAGTACCATAAGGCATACATCTATGGTTATTCATCGTCACCCTTGTTAGAGCCTGGACAATTACCACCGTTGTAATCGGTCATGACTGTGCTCGACCAAAATGCAAAATTAAACTCCCCAACTCGAACAGGATTATGAGATTAGCTCTTCAATAAAATCCATATGGTTGGTAAGAATCTTGGTCCTTTTTATAGAGAAATCACACCCATGAAGCTCATCATCTTCTTCGAACAAGATTTCACCCCCACCGATTTAAAATATTGTTGAACGTGTTGTTATTCCAAGCGAACAAAGGTACCCCAAGGATTGCAATCCAAGTTACTCCATTGCCAGGACAAAACTCTTTGTTCCAACGTTTAAGATCAACAAAATGGTATACAATTTATCAACATTGAAGGGTTTACCCGTGGTGCCAATGACAGACGAACATAACCTTTCGAGAACCACTTTACTGACAATACCTTCGACAACATTCTGAGCTTTAGGCTTTGAGAACACCTTATTCAGATTACCACCACAATCCTCATGAAGATTCTTGTCTGAAACTTTCTTCCAGAACTTATTTCTTCCATATAACACAAAGCCATCCAGCCTAGAAATGGCTCTCTGAGCATCAACCATATTTAAGAACCTAACGAAACCAAACGTGTTTCCATCTTTATTCTTCTTCATCGGAATGAACGCATCAACAACACCGCCATGGTGTGCGAGCGTGGCCCATAATCCTTGACAGTGCATCCTTGGAGGAATGTTTGATATGAACACGGTGACAATCTTATTAACATCAGAACCCACCTTGATTGGAAATGCCTTACGCCTGTCACCGACTATCTCACCTTGAGATTGCCTCATCGCCACACGTTCATTACTTTGGTCCCATTTCCTGCTTGCTACAAACTAACTTTAGTAGTATTAAGTCTTCGATAAATGGTCGAAGTGTTGTGAATTAATTAAAGGGATTACTGATAAGCTATTATGTGGTTGAAAATTTTGAAGAAGTTGTTTGGAACAATAGTGACTTTTGATAACTATTTCAAGGTCTATTATATGCTTATAACCTCTTGGTATACTACAATAATATAGACTTTTAATGACAAATTGGCAGCGATTAGGAGTAATTTTGTCACAAATATTAAAATTTTGTGATAATTTTTTTGTGGACACTATTAGCATAAGTAATTGTGATGTATTTTTATTTGGTCACTATTATGGTAGTAATTGTGACGATTACATTTTTCACAATTAAATTCTCACTATAAGTCTATAACTATGACACAAATTTCATTGTCACTAAAATTTTGACACATGATAGTGACAATATATAAAGTGATCACTGTTATTTGATATTTGTTGTGACAATGAAATTCTCTGTCACTTGAAATTTTTTTGTTGTGATAAATTTTGTTAGCAATGACAAATTAGATATTGTGACAATAATAAATTTATTTTTATAATAATAGTAATAATAACAATTATAAAAGATTGAAGTTACCATAAACTAGTTTGTCAAAAGGTAAAATAATTCTATTAGTCTCTATACTATGTGTAAATTTTTGTTTTAGTCATTCTATTTTGATCAATTTTAGTCCTTATATTTTTAAAATTTCAATCCTAATCTAAACGAGACAACGACAATATGACTAAAATACAATGACTAAAAATGATTAGATAAAGGAACAAAAATCAAATATGCAACTTATGTATAACAAAGGGGCTAAAAACAAAATTTTACTCGACATATTTAATGACTATCATTCATGTCAAGATCTAAATTTCAAAAGTACATAAATTTAAAATGACCAAAACAAAGTAAAAAGGCTAATATGTAATCTTGGCATAATATGTGATAGCAAAATTTTATCTTGTGAAAAATTGTACACGAGATATTTTTTTAAATTTTGCTTGTGGAGTTAAAATTTGCATTGTCAATATACTAAATAATTATCACATGAAAGACAATTCTATCAATAATTTGAATTAAATTAATTTATGTAATTAATTAAACTATAATATTTAATATCTAATATTTATTATTTAATAATTTAGGTGTAAATCTTGATATTCATATGTTTATATTTTAAAATCAACTCAATTATCTTTATATATTTTCTTCAACAAACGTATTTTGTATAAAAGCCATAAAAAGTAATTAAATTATTATTATATTAATTAGTTTTATAATTAATACATGCTTTTAAAATAAATAAAATTATTTCAATTATAATTTAAGATAAATACAATTTTCTTTCAAAATAATATTAAATTTCTTGCCTAGCATAGTAGATAGACATTGCACTCCCCTGCTAAAGGTTCCAGGTTCGATCCTTTATCAAGTCATGTATTGTATTTATTTATTAAAATTGAAATATGAACGTGCCGGATCATCTATAATTAAAAGTTCAATGATCTAATGAAAATTTCAGGGACATAAATAAGATGTTTACAACTAAAAATATAATTACAATATAATTAATTTTTATTTTTAAAAGTGAACATATTTTAGACATTATTTCAAAATGTATTTGTGATAAAATGTTTGCCACTAAAAAAAAACATTAGTGTCTAAATTTTAGTTAGTGTTATTAATCTTTTGTGTCAAAAAAATTAGTCATAAAAATATAACTAATTGTGACGAAATACAGTAAAAGTTGTCACTAATATAATGGACAGAGTTATTAGTGACGACTTAGAAAAATAGTTACTGTTAATTTTAGTGACTAAATTTAATACTTTAGTGACCATTTGCAATGTCACTAAAAATACATTTTCTTGTAGTATTAAGATTATTATTTTTTGACCGAAATGTTTGAGATTAAATTGAATCTTTATTAAACTTGGTTCTTTTATATATGTTGCGTTACATTAGCTTCAAGGATACCAGATTAAAGGGTTTCATTTTTTCCCTCCCTTTCAATGAGCACTATTTTCTCATTAATTCCATTTACTGAAAATAAAAGTTGACATTATCGGTCTGGGAAGGATTGGAATGGCATTGGTCTCTTACTATGTAAGAGAAAGAAGGGAAAAATAGAAAGAAACAATAAGACCAAATCATGATTGTTTACACTTCTCAACATTCTCATGGTTTGTGGAACTGAAGTTCCAATTAATGCATGTAAAGAAATGACGTGTTGCAATTTGTTTGAGTCCTTACTATTAAACCCTTCTATTGTATCCACGCAATCCAGGAATTCTTCTTGTTCATCGATGCTTATTAGATTCACGCTTTTGATAAAACTGTTTTTCACTCATTTCTCATGCTTCTCTTTACATAATGTTCTTCTTCTTTGATTAATTTTGTGAACATCTTGTTGGTTTTCAACTATTAAAGCATAAGACTTTGGATAGTGGTGTTGTTTCTTTGTTTAAAAGTAACTAATATGTTCTGCATGAATTTGTATGGGATATTCTTACTGCTCATTTTAGATTCTTGTCTTCGTTGAATCAAATAATTGGTTTAGTCTTATTTACTAAATATTGGTTCAAATTTTTAAAATATTGCAAATCATGGTGGTAAAATTGGGTCAAACAGTAGCATTGAAAAGAGAACAGAGGTGTAGCGATGTTTTTAAAATCTTCGGTGTCACTTGGAAGAACCGAGTTTTTGATTTTGATTGAAAAATGGTGGAAAATGATGAAAAACTGGTGGAGTCACCACCAGTCATTTGGTTTAGATAAATCAGACACCGTAAAATTACAGATTCGGCAAAAAGAAAAATTATAATATATATATACACGTAATATAAAACTATAATATATATCTATATATTATATGTCAAAGAAGAAAAACCCATAATATATACATATATTACATACGTAAATACTATATATATCAATATAATATATACGAGACTATATGCATAATATATATATATATGCACGACATAAGATAAAAACATAAAATAAGTAAACATATATATACTATACTAAAGTGGAAAAAACAAAACATGGGGTTTAAGGCTAAACAAATTTAATCACGGCATTTAACGGGCTTTTCAATAAAAAGAAAATAAAATAAAGGAAATAAAGATGACAACTTTTTATTTCCATTTCAAATTTCAAATTTCAAACACAAAAAAAGAAAAAGAAAGGAGCATACGCTCTGAAATTAGAGAACAAAAAATTTAAGCCTGTTTTTATCGGCGGCAACCCATCTTACCGACGGAGGCGAACGGACAAGCCATGCAGGCTTGCCGACCAAACCATGCAACCATCAATCGATGAATAAAACAAAGGTAAACACTATAGCTCTCTCTCTCTTTTGGATTTTTTAAAAGGAACTCTTTTTTATTCTGAAAAAATTGATATATGGTATGAAACCCTTTTTGATTTGAAAATAATCTTTAAATCCTTGTTTTATTTAAGAGATTCAAACTTTGGTTTTGCTTTTAAAGAAAACATAGAGGAAACAAAACCTAATTTTTCTCTGAAGGAAGAAGAAGATAATACCTAGAAAAAGCCCTATGATTTGTATTGATAGTGAAATCTGAATCCCCTTTACATTGTTTTTGACTTGGTTTTTATAACCAAGTTACAGATAAAAAAATAAAAAAGAACAAAAATGGTTCTCTTATTTTTGGTTTTTTAACATGTCTGAAATCTTTCCATTTTTGTGATATCACAGGCCATTGTCTGACGGTCCGAAGGGGGCAGCACTGGTGCGCGGCAATAGAGGGATGGTTGGTGCAGGTAGAGGCATGGTGGTGGCGTGGTGCAGGGGTGTTTGCTGTTGTGGGCATGGGAGATGAAGGGTTGGCGGCGCTGGGTATTGGTTTAAGGTTAGGGTTAGCTGAATTAAGTTTAGGATATTGGGCCATTTGGGTTTTAGGTTTAGTTGGGTTCGGTTGTGTAGTTTGGTTTGTAATGGTTTGGGTAACCGTTGGGTTTAAGGGTTAGAATTGGGTCATGGTAATTGTAAATGGGTAAATAGATGGATTGTAAATGGACAATGGTTTTTAAATTTGACATGTTTTTTTTTGGCTTTTTTTTTCATTTTTGGATTTTAATTTATTATTAGGCTTGAGGCTCGGACGAAAAATGAGTATTACAGCTACCCTATTTGCTTATTGTTGTGAAAAGATAATAAAGTAAAGATTAAAATATAGCCATTTTCGTTCGGTCAAGATGGAACTACTTTTTCTTGGCACAACTCCTTTAAGATCTAATCAACCCATTCTTTCATTTTCTTGAAAAAATAGAACTCATTTTGTTGATCTGCTACACCATTGACAGCTAGACATGATTTGGTCGACTCATCTACTTCATCATTTCTTTTGAACGGATAGGAGCATTGTCGTGGGGACAAAAATCAAAATGTTTAATATGCTACATCACCAGCGACGAGTTAAGATCTGAAGGAGAAAGTTGATCCAATCAAGCTACAACACTGACGAAGGAGCATGATCTGAGAGTCAATTTGATCAAGTTACAACAATGACGGATTAACATGATCAAAGAGCTTAATTTTAATCAAGCTACGACATTGACGAAGAGTCATGATCTGAGAGCTTAATTTTGATCCAGCTAGAACACTGACAAAGAGGCATGATTTGAAGATAGAGGTTGATCCGCTACACCATTGATGGAGAGGTAAGATCTAGGAGAAGGTTGATCAAGTTACAACACTGACGGAGATACATGATCAAAGATAGAGGTTGATCCGCTACACCACTGATGGAGAGACCAGATCTAGAAGAAGGTTGATCAAGCTAATACACTGACGGAGAGACATGATCAAAGATAGAGGTTGATCCACTACATCACTAACGGAGAGACAAGATCTGAAGATAAAGTTGATCAAGCTACAACACTAACGAAGAGGCATGATCTGAAGATAAGAGTTAATCTGTAGAAAAGGGCTGATCCGCTACACCACTAATGGAGAGACAAGATTTGAAGATAAATGTTTTGATCCGCTACACCACTGACGGATAGACAAGATCTGAATAAAGATTTGATTCGCTACACCACTGACGAAGGCAAGATCTGAAGAAGAATTTGATCCGCTACACCACTGACGGATAGGCGTGATCTAAAAATAATAGTAAACATTAGTTAGTAATTATTCATTTGAAGTTTTGAATTTTGTCTTTGTCATTCTCTATTTTGAGGTTTTAAATCCTTTGTTGGTTCGCCTTCCTCTATTCTTGAGGGTTCTCCATTTGGGGTTGGGTGTTGTCCTCCATGATTGAGGCTTTTTGTCTCTTCATTGAACCTGTTTCATGTGTGAGTGAAGTAGATGCACTTCGCATGGAAGCACCTAGCGTGGATGCACCTAACTTGATGAGTTATGTATGTACTTAATCTAAATGCATGATGATTTCATTAATGTGACATGCAATGCTTTTTGCCATGATTTGGACTTCAAAGGGATGCCCCATGACTTCAACCGGTCATATCGGTGGCTTGGTCTTGTTTTTGTTCAAGTTTTGTCTTGCAGACTAATCAAATGATTATTGTCATCTTGTATGCAATGATGCCCCAACCTCTCATGTATTCGACCATCTTCTTCTGAAATGCCACCTCTCTAGGCGAAGATCCACTCTTGTATGCTTTCTTTAGTCAAAACTATCTTTTGTAAAATCGGGTGGCACATTTGTTTCAGGTACCTGTACCATTGAACTTCTTTGTGAAGTAATGCATAGAAATCTTTTGTTTTCACTACAAATCTTAGACTACATGCTCTAATTTCAATGTGAGATGCTTATTTAGGAAAAACTAGGTTTTTCTCTTCAGATTATGAATATATCAAGCTAGATTAAAAACCCTGAATATCAAGTGCACGAGCAACACTAAAATGGCTTACCGGGAATTTCCCCAAGCATGCAATGTGTCTAGGATACCTCAGGAGCTTAGTTGATATCTGAAGATGTGAAGTACCCTCCGAGTTATTTCATTTTTTACCAATTTAGATTTACCTTTTGTAGGTTTCACCTATATCATTATTGCTTAGTCTCATTTCTTTCTTGTTTTGGGGAAGTCAACTCATCACATTCCTTTGGCTCGAAATAAATGATGGAGCAAACAACAAAACCCCGAGCTACTCGGTATTGCCATGACTTGAAAATATTACCATCACTCATGAAGCAAAGGATTTTGATTTGGATGGTGTATTGCTACCTTATTTTTCCTTTTGTTATAGTGAAGTGCCCTAAAGTTTCCACACTCTTATTCGGAAATGCCTTTTTACCAGGCTTCGAACGTTGGAGTGCATTTTTGTTATGCCTTTTTTTTATTATTTTTGCATTTTTTGCAGGAGATTTTTTTCGCTCTCCTAAACACATTAATGCCCCCATGTGTTTAATAATTGACCAAATTAAATAGGAATATAAGTCGCATATCCATCGTCTACGTAGCTTCCGATTTCCACTAGACACAAAATGCTTGAAATCAACCTTCGGGTCGAAATCAATGTCCCTTGTGCAATTGATATACGGGGACCCAATAGATAAATATATACATAAAATGAAGAGATAATTAGGACACAAAATATAATGTATCATTTCATTGAAACTGAAACAAGTAATCTTAGGCCCTTATAAAAGATCACCACCGCCTTCGGGTTAAGCAAGTGGGATTTAATTCACATGCATTACCTCGAAAGAAATTAAAAACAAAGGAAACATACTGAAATAAAAGCAACTTAGCATCTAGCCCGACAAGCAAGGGAGAGGTTCTAACAGATCTCTTTCTTCGACATCCTTCTTCTGTGGCACCAAGCTAATGCTCAAATTCTCTATGGCTTCTTCAATTATCGGCTCCTTAGCATCATTCTTACCCACCTTCTTAACGGCATTTCCAAAAAGTATCTCAAACTACTGGATCGGATAGACGAACCCTTCTGACAAAAAAAACTCATACTAGTGGGGGAAAAGTTGTTGGTCCATACTCGACTCTCTTGCCTCGCTTCAATGCCCAGACCCTTCTTGGCCCTCTTCTACCTCTTCATCCTTAGGTCTATAGCCTAAGCCAAAGTATTCATTCTTGACAATAATACTTTCCCCAAATTCAGACACTGGGGACTCTCATTCGATGTGCTCATTTCCTTCAGGAGGTACAAATTTCGAGGCCTCAAGAGTTGCTAGAGCAAATGTAGATATGGACCTAGGGGCAAAAATTTCAACTGGTTCCTTTTTGGATTCCTTTACTTCCTCAAAGAACTCAATCTCCTTATTGTCCATTAGGCTTTGAACTGTAGCCATGAACTCACAGCAGTCTTGGATAGCGTGCCCATCTTTAGTGTGGAACTCACAATAGGGACCGACGTGCCCCTCGGGTATCGTCGCTCATTGGCTGATCAAACCTACACTAAAAATTTTCTTCCAAACCCAACTGGGGGGTGACTTGACTTCGGATACATTAGTCTTGGTTGTCCGGTTATCTTCCTCGGAGATGGCATTCACCCCACTCGCATGACTCGGTAGAGGATTTGCAGTCGTAGCTGGACCAACCGAATTTTCAAGGTTTATGACCCAAGCTTAATAAGTTTCTCTACATTCTTTTTAAAGCCTATACAGTTCTTGATTGAGTGACGTACTTGCTCACCATGGTATACACATTTTGTATTGACATCATACCATTTCGAGAATGGAGGCTGCAACGGGGCTTGGTAGAAGGGCACCACTACGTGAATATTAAACAGTTGTTTGTATAATTCTCTGTACGAGATTGGTATTGGAGTGAACTCAAACTTCTCGGTATCCTTCTGTTGACTGAAATCTTGGTTTGAGGAGCTTTGGGCATTTGATGCGGCTTTAGGTTGTACAACCGTTACTGGCTTTGGATAATTGACATTGTAGACACCCGAAGAGTTCACTTCATTGTCTTTATTTTTGTAGGATGACTTCTTGTGGGATGAGCTTCCTCCCACATCAATCTTTTCATTCTTAACGACATTGTAACACCCCTTTCCCGGTCTGGTAGAGAACCAAGTCGAAAAGCATTATCGGAAAACATATTCAGAAATCGGAAGCTTAATCAGAGTCAGAAATTTATTCAGAAGTTCTAATATTCTTATTTAAGGCTTAGTGAACCTAATTATCAATTATTGACTCAACATGGAGTTAATTTTAAACTTTTACAAACTTAGGGACTAAATTGAAAATTTTATAAATTAGCGATCCTAATCCAAATTATTTATTACCAAATTGTAATTAAATTTATCGATTATTAATCTGTGAATTTTTGTTACTATCGGATATCGTTAACCTAATCAATTAGTCCGTATAGTTATCAGTGGCTAATTTGTAAATTGTCCAAATTCTGTTTTTATGCCTTATAACAGATTTAACTAACACCGTATCGATACCCTAAGGGATGTATCGATATGCTAAGCCAAATTTTAGATTTCCATATTTAAAGGATGTCAAACCCATACCGTTACAACTAATCCTGTATCGATACGCGTTGACCCCGTACCGATACTCTCTAAGATCGTATCGATATCATTTTTCAACCCAAATTCCAGTGACCAATTCATGTACTGATACGCCCTAGCCGTATTGATACGCCTTATTCCTTAGGTCAAATTTATGCCTAACCGTACTGATACGCCATCACCTGTATCAATATGCCCTGACCTGAAACGATATGTTTTTACTGATTTTTACTCAAATACCAAACTTTATCCAAATTCAATGAAACTTTACTAGTAAGTTTTAAACATTGTAAACTACACGGCAGGCCAAATTTCATGTTAATCCGAATCCATTTACTTTATTTTCGCCTTTTAGGGCCAAATATGCAACATTAGCCATTTTTAGTCACTTTTAAAAGGTCATTTAGGGCCACTTAGTCTTATACAAAACATAGGCAACGTTTATACATCAAAAGAGTCATACGTGACTAGTTTAACTAATTTTCCACCATTCTAGGAGTTCATACGGAAAAAAACACATTACTCTAAGCTTGAGTGACTTGCCGATCTTCCAACTAATCCCGATTTCAAACCAATAACTTTCCTAACATAAAATGTGGAAGATGAACGCATTAGACTTATATAGTCTAAGTGAGGTAGCCATAATGATGAATGGACATGAAGTTCAACATAGCATATCCCATTGGCAATTCTAATCACTTTAACATAAGGCACAACACTCAAATTTAACATATTTCATGCTTATCATATAACATGGCATCAATAGGCATCATATCCACAATAATCAATAACATATCAATACAATACTTTCATATTAGTGTTCAATAGCATAAGTCAATGGTTCTCCTTGGATCGATTCTCAGTATATGGATACACAAATTCCACCTCAACACCAACAATAACAATAATGGTTTAGTCATCATCCCTCTGCCGCACCAATTTTACCAATACACAACACATCCCTCCACCGCACCACAATAAACCCGTACCAATGAGCTCATGAATTCTATGACATGCCAATTGTATCCAATACTTCAATCCCAAGGTACATAAATCAAAGGTTCGATAGTAATAATTTCATAGCAATGATTAAATAACAATAGCTCAATAATCATATGATCATAGCAATAGGCAATAGCAATAAACACATGTCAATAATTCTATGACAAAGAACATGTCTCAATGATGTGATACTATATGTGATTGTCAATACTCAATACCACACTTACTCATGCTTACCAATAAAGCTTTCAATGACGTTTATGTAAAATCCTTCAACACAATGGTTAGTCACACAATAAACAATAACCAATGATTCGAGATGGCACCTAGCCAACTCTCGAGACTCGGACTACACTCACCTTGATTACGAGTTTCTCAGATTTCAACTTCATTGTGCCTAGCTTTCTTTGGAGATGTCAAGGGATCCTTCTCCACAATTTGAGCTAGCACAAAATTAGGAGCCGCATTAGAATTTGACCTAAGGATTCGAAAAAATATTTCAAGCTTACCAAAACTTGTAAGCAAAATCGGAATATCGAAATTAACTTCCTAGTTCATGAGCTTTCCTTTTGAACATAGAAAACCTACTTTCGAAATTAAACCTCAACAATGATGGAATCAACAAATCGATATAGGGATGTTACTCACCGAGTCGTAGGCTTTCAAACGAAGTATCAAGGTTGAACAAAGGAAAAAGATGGAACCGAGGTGCTTGCTTAAGCTTGAGCTTGAAGATAGAAATGGAGGTTTGAGCTTATTCAAAGCAAATGTAGAGTTTTTAGTTCCGGGAGAACATAACAAGGAAGAAAGCTTTCTTTCTTTAAGAATTCCTAAGAGCCAACCTTAATTATTTCCCACCTATATAGCAACCAATAGGAAGCTTACCCTTCCTCAAGGGTTTGCTAAACCCAATTAAATTACTTTTCTTCCTTTCATTCAATTGTCAATTAGATGACAATTAGTCATCTTTTCTAATGATTTTCACGTGGGGAAGGCCAAGCAAGGAGGTGAGTAAGCACCTTGCTTCAATTTCCTTTAATTTGGGCTTTAAACAGATTCGAAATAGGGGACTATTAAGTGTCTAAAAGTACTATTTTAGTCACCCTTTGTTTCTTATTATTGCTAGACTTAGGCTCATATTAGTTGCATTATTAGCCATTCATGCATATTTGCATTGTTTCCTTGGTGGACAAGCTTGATTTCATATTTTGCTTAATTTTGTGGAAAAAGATACTGCTTCAGTGTGTTTTTGTGTGTGTGCAGAATCACTTGCCAAAGCAAGGCTGGAACTAGTTGCCAGGGCAATGCATGAAGGAGATGCCGAGCTAGTTTCCAGGGCAATTTTCGATAAGGGATAAGATGATATGGCAGTCGAAATTGATGACTAGATACACCCAAGATGACGTGGAGCAAAGTTAAATCCCAAAGGAGTTTGATTTCCATGAAGAGGTTAAAAAGAAATTAAATCCCAAGAAGATAGGAGAAGATCTAGAAGGAATTTAAATATAATAAAGAATTATACTTTAAAAGTATTTAATTCCAACTTAACTTCATCCTCAAAAAAGACTTTGACCTAGCCCTATAAATTGAGGACCAAGTCGTCAACTCCAAGAGAGAGGGAGGGGAGAGATTTCGACAAGAGCAAGGGAGAGCAAGGAGGGAGAGATTTCGACAAAAGGCTTCAACCATTCTTCATCTTTTTCTTTCTTGTTCAATTAGGTTTATGTTAGGAATTCTTTGTCTTGTGTTTCTTTGGAACCTAGCCATTAACTAAATCTATTTGGATAAGGTTATTGTGTTTTGTGGTTGTGAGAAACAATTGGATTTTGTTTAGGTAATAAGAGTTTGCGCTTTTAATTCAAGGTTTACTTATTCTTGGTTCTTATTCTTGTTTGCGAGTGAATTGGGAGAGGATCTCGTAACTTCATCTATTTATCTAATATCGGGAGAGTTAGATTCAAGAAACGAATGAGTATGGTCTTTATTCAATCTATTGATGGTGAAGATTAATCTGGCTTAGGAATAAGTTAAGGATTTCAACGGCTAAGAGGAGTGCAAGATTGGTTGTTGTTCACCCTTGATTCACGCAGGGATGTATTTTCAAGGCATGTACAAATAGCTAGAGTTTTGACTTAGGGATAAGAAGGAACCATTGAAGAACGCTCTGCCGAACCTTAAAGTTGCTGTCCAGCCGCCCAAACAGTTGCCCAGCCAACCGTCGATTAGTTTCCAAGGTAATCTCACTACGCAAGATGCCACGACAACTGAGTTGCCCTTGCACTCTTTTACCAAGACGATCCAATTGGCTATCATTCCTCAACTCATGATAACCTGACCTATTCTCTCTTATTTGATTACATCTTCTTTTACTTATTTGCTTTCTAGTTTAGTTGTTTGTTAAACTCCTACAATCTTCTACTTGTGTTCTTTTACTTTTTACAGTGCAAGATAGTAGATTCTTGAAGTGGCACCAATCCCTGTGGAGACGGTATCTTTTATACTATAACTTGGGACGTGTACACTTGCACAATTGCGGAGCACTTATTACGTGCAACAAGTTTTTGGCATCGTTGCCGGGGATTGGCAATAACAACTTTGTTTTTATTTTCTTACACTTTTTATTTTTCTTGTTTAAGATTCAAAGGGTTAACAAACTTTGGTTTTGCATTGGTAAATGACCAGGGCGAGACCGATTACACCAGAATGTCTCTTTGATCCAAAAATTGAACGAACCTTGCAAAGACTCAGAAAAAGGTTAAGAATAACAATGGCTAATCAAGACGGCAATATGAATCCGGATGTTCCAGCAAGAGGAGTGATTCTTGCGCGAAACAAAACTATTCGAGACTATCTTGAAGAAGATCTTGAAGGACTTAATCCAGGAGTTGTTACACCTGAAATTGAAGCCGACCACTTTGAGTTGAAATTGGTGATGTTCAATATGATCAACACAATTGGTCAATTTGGCGGCTCAGCAACTGAAGATGCACGACAACATCTTAAATCTTTCCTCGAGATTTGCAATTTATTCAAAATACAAGGAGTCACCCTGATGTTTTACGACTATGATTATTCCCCTATTCATTAAGGGATAGGGCGAAAGCATGGTTGAATAGTATTCCTACCGGATCAATAGGATCTTGGACCGATCTTTGTCGTGGTTTCCTTGCTCGATTTAATCCTACAAATTTGACTGATAAGCTTTGTAACGAAATTACTTTTTTTCGGTAGGCAGATGATGAATCCATGTACGAGGCTTGGGAGCGATATAGAGAACTTCTACACAAATGCCCCCTACACGGATTCCCAGTGTGGGCACAAGTAACAATGTTTTACAACGCTGTGAATACACCAACAAGGATGATGATAGATGCCTCGGCAAACGACATACTCCTAGATAAGTCGTCGAAGGAAGCAATGCAAATTCTAAACAGGCTTTCCAAGAATGATTATCAATTCACATCTGCTAGAAGAAGAGGAGTTAGATGCCAAGCCATAATACATGAACTGGGATCATCAGACTCAATTTCGGCACAATTGGCCACTCTAACCAAGATGGTCCAGAACATGTAGAAACCAAACAACACACGGGAAGTCAAGGTAATGGATTCCTTTTGTGAGTTATGTGGTGATAACCATGATTCTTTTGAATGTATGTAGAACCCAGAATCTAGCTTGGAACAACAATGTGATGTCCAATACATACAATCCAGCTTGGAAGAAGCACCCGAATTTTTCATGGAGCAATCCCAATAATGCTCTAAACCAGAACAATCAGAATGTACAAGCATCGGGATTCCAGCGGAATATGCCATGGCAACAGTTGCCGTAGCAACAACCGACAACATCTAGTTCTTTGGAAAATCCTCTCAATGCTTTTATGTTGAAAACTGAATCTTATATGGTTAAGAATAGTAACTTCATAAAAAGAACCGATTCTTTTATTAATAGGACCGAGGTGAGATTGCAAAACCAAGAGGCAACAATCAAATCATTGGAAAATCAAGTTGGACAATTTGCTCAAAACCTGAATACTAGACCGCAATGAGGTTTACCTAGCGATACTAAAGTCGTAAGAGGAACTGGCCATGAGCAATGTAAGGCGATCACCACTAGAAGTGGCCAACAACTTAAAGAGGCTCAAGCTTGCTCATCAAACAAAACTTCACAAAAAGAACAAGACGAACTCAGCGGCAAAACCTCAGATGCTGAACCAGGGATTGCCGCGGTAACCAGCGATAAGCATGCCTCGGCAACCAACGGTAGGCATGCCACGGCAACCTCAGTTGACAATGCCTCGGCAACTCCAGTTGCCTCGGCAATGCCGTCAATCAGGTTCCAGACCAATGAAAGGATCGAAGATATCCGACTTCCACCACTATTCCCACAAAGGTTGAAGCGACAAAAGCAACAATATCAATTCAAGAAGTTTCTTGATATCCTAAAGCAAGTCCACATCAACTTTCCATTGGTTGAGGCGATTGAACAAATGCCGAACTATGCCAATTTTCTAAAAGACATTGTGTCCAAGAGAACAAGGCTAGGAGAGCTTGAAACAGTTACCGCAATAGAGGGATGCATGGCCATGTTGCACAATCGCATGCCACCCAAGTTGAAGGATCCCGAAAGTTTCACAATACCTTATTCCATCAGAAACCACTATGTCGTGAAAGCATTATGTGACCTTGGAGCAAGCATAAACTTGATGCCTAAATCGATTTTCTAGAAACTAGGAATCGAAAGGCAAGACCTACAACAGTTATGCTACAGCTAGCCGACAGATCCTATGTGTATCCAGAGGGAAGAATAGAAGACATACTGGTAAAAGTTGATAAATTTATTTTTTCCGCTGACTTTATTGTTTTGGATTGTGAGGCAGATGAACATGCACCTATCATTCTCGAGAGACCCTTCCTAGCAACAAGAAAAACCTTGATTGATATTGAAAAGGGAGAACTCACAATGAGGGTGAATGACCAGCAAGTTAAACTAAATGTGTTCCAAACACTAAGGTATGTCGATCATCCAGAAGAATGCCAACTTCTTGATGCCACAGCAGAGTTTGACTTCGACGATGAATTTAGTTGCCTCAACAACTACATTGCCGATCAAGAGGAAACTGAGGAGTATGAAGAACCGATTGATGAGGAACAACAAGAAGATGCAAATGGTTAGTCAATCGACCAGGTATATACTTTGAACCACTAGATTAATCAGGTAAGGAATGTAAACTCGAAAAACCCTCCATTGAACAACCACCGATTCTTGAGTTGAAACAGTTGCCAAGGCAACTAAAATATGCTTACTTGGGAACCGATAATATATTACCTGTAATTATTTCCTCTAAGTTACAGCCTGAGCAGGAAAAGAAGCTGATCAAAATATTGATGCTACACAAGAAGGCAATAGGGTGGACAATTGCCGACTTGAAGGGAATTAGCCCGACAGTGTGCATGCACAAGATTTTGTTGGAAGATGATCACAAACCTTCGAATGAGGCCCAGAGGAGGCTGAATCATGCCATGAAAGGGGTTGTAATAAAAGAAATCATCAAGTGGCTTGACGCCGGCATCATATACCCTATCTCTGATAGTACATGGGTAAGTTCGGTACAATATGTACCGAAAAGGGAGGTATAACGGTGGTAAGTAATGAAAACAATGAACTCATTCCAACCAGGACTGTGACCGGTTAGAGGGTTTGTATGGATTATCGAAAGCTAAACAAAGCCACTAGAAAATATCATTTCCCATTACCCTTTATTGATCAAATACTTGACCGTCTTGCAGGTAAACCCTTTTATTGTTTTCTTGATGGTTATTCAGGTTACAATCAAATTGCCATAGCACTAGAAGATCAAGAAAAGACAACCTTCATATGCCCATATGACACTTATGCTTTCCGAAGGATACCGTTAGGATTGTGTAATGCCTCGGCAACCTTTTAAAGATGCATGATGACACTCTTTTTAGACATGGTCGAAGACTTTCTTGAGATCTTCATGGATGATTTTTCCGTTTTTGGTAATGACTTCGACAGTTGCCTCGGTAATTTAGAGAAGGTGTTGGCAAGATGTGAAGAAACCGATTTAGTCCTTAATTGGGAGAAGTGCCATTTTATGGTAGATGAAGGAATAGTGCTCGGCCACAAGATTTCATCCAAGGGAATTGAAGTAGACAAAGCCAAGGTAGACATGATCGAGAGATTACCCCCACCAAGTTCAGTTAAAGGAATCCAAAGTTTTCTTGGACATGCAGGTTTTTACAGGAGGTTCATTCATAATTTTTCTAAAATTACTAAACCCTTGTGCAATTTGCTTGAACAGGATAAAGTCTTCAATTTTGATTATTTTTGCGCCCAAGCATTCAAAACCCTAAAAGAAAAGCTTACCTCGACACCCATTGTCGTTCCACCCGATTGGACGCTACCTTTTGAGCTCATATGTGATGCAAGTGATTTTGCGGTAGGAGCAGTCCTAGGCCAACGCACAAGTAAGACCTTTCATGTGATATACTACGATAGTAAAACTCTTAATAGTGCTCAAGTGAATTACACAACAACGGAGAAATAGTTACTAGCCGTAGCTTTCGCATTTGATAATTTTCGATCATATTTGATTGGTACAAAGGTAATTGTTCATACGGACCATTCGGCAATTAAGTATCTATTTGCTAAAAAGGATGCCAAACCTCGTTTGAATCGTTGGATATTGCTTTTACAAGAGTTTGACATTGAAATTAAGGACATAAAAGGAACAGAAAATCAAGTGGCCGATCATTTTTCACGCTTAGAACGCAATAGGGAGGAGGACGCGGATTTAGAGATATGCGATGCATTCCCGGATGAGCAACTGATAGTTGTCTCGACAACCATGGATGTGTATGCCTCGGCAACCCATGACGCACATGCCGCAGCAACTCTAGATGTGCACGCCTCGGCAACCATAGAAGTAGTTGCCACGACAACACATGCCTCGACAATACCCTGGTACGCGGATTTAGTTAATTTCCTTGTTTATGGCATTTTACCTTATGGCTTTACTCACCAAGGGAAGAAGCGGTTCCGCCATGATGCTAAGCATTACTTTTGGGACGAGCCTCTTTTGTTTAAACAATGTGCAGATCAGGTTATACGCCGATGTGTCCCAGAAGAGGAGCAACCCTATAGAGGATATTTTGGAGGAACACGTACCGCGACCAAAGTTTTGCAATCCGGTTTGTATTGGCCAACACTGTACAAAGATGCCCAAGAGTTTTAGAAGCAATGTGATCGTTGCCAGAGGACGGGCAATATCTCTAGACGACATGAGATGCCGCTCCAAAACATCATCAAGGTAGAACTGTTTGATGTATGGGGGATCGATTTTATGGGACCTTTCAAATCTTCATTCGGCAACCACTACATTCTACTTTCCGTTGAATACGTGTCTAAATGGGTTGAGGCAGCTGTAGTTCCCACAAACGATTCCAAGACCGTGCAACGATTCTTGCAGAAAAATATATTTACACGGTTTGGGATCCCGAGAGCAATTATCAGTGATGAAGGTAAGCACTTTGACAATAGACTTATTGCCAAGATGTTGCAACGCTTTGGTGTATCACACAAAATTGCCATGGCATATCACCCACAAACCAATGGGCAAGCAGAAATTTCCAACGTAGAATTAAAGGGTATACTCAAAAAAGTTGTAAATCCCTCTAGGAAGGATTGGTCAGTAAGACTAGATGACGCACTTTGGGCATATCGCACTGCATTCAAAACACCCTTAGGTATGTCTCCCTTCCGACTTGTCTATGGAAAAACATGCCATCTACCGGTGGAAATCGAACACAAGGCATATTGGGCAATCAAGACCATGAATATGGATTGGGAAAGTGCCGGACAAAAGCGTTTGTTGGACCTCAACGATATAGAAGAATTATGTGCACTCACCTATAACAATGCACAAATCTACAAGGAGAAAACAAAGCATTGGCATACCAAGAAACTATTGCCACGACAATTCATGCCAGGGCAACTAGTTCTCTTATTCAATTCTCGGCTGAAACTTTTCCCGGGAAAACTAAAATTAAGATGGCCGGGACCATTCAAAGTTGTCAAACCGTTCTCCCATGGTGCCATGATAATCAAGTCCATCACTGACGAACATGAATTCAAAGTCAACGAACAAAGATTGAAGCACTACAACAGTGCCCATGTGGAACGTAACAAAGAAGTGGTCAACTTAGGAGATGCATGAGCATGCTCTCCTTTCGATATTTTCTTTTTATTTTTATTATTTTTGAACTATTTCATTTTTTTATTAATTTTGGTTATTTTTTTCTTTTTAGGATAGATTTATTTATTTTCTTTAAGATTAAGATTATATCTTTCTTTCATATTTATCTAATTGTTTTTAAATTTTAAGTTTAAGAATTTCTTTACACATCTTTATTTATTTTCTTTTATTAGTTTATCTTTAATTTTAATCCTTATTTTATTTGTTTTTGAATTGTAGGAAAAGAATTCAAGATAAAGAGGAATTTGATTCAAGAAGGAAACTTCTTCAACAAGAAAATTAATGGGCTAAATTTAAGGCTTATATTAAGCCTCCAATTTACCCTAAATAAACCCTACATACCCGACCAAACCCTTCTCCTTCCCTAAACCCCTAGCCGTCCCCTTCCCCCAATCAAAACCCTTGTTTTCTTTCTTTCCAATTAAACCCACCCGCCATATTTACTACCTATCTTTTCTATTTAACCCATCACCCTTAACTTCCAAGAAACCTATTCCTACTTTTCATCTTGCAACTCTTTAGTTTCTTTTGCTTTCTTTTCTTTGTTTCTACCAAACTCACAACCAAGATCATCCATGGCATCCAAAATCAAATTTTTGGTTCATCCAAGTTCCTCCAAAGAACCAAGATACAAGAAGTTTTCTACACCGGTGGTTCAAGAAAGATTTCACTCCAAGTTTGAAAGCCGGAAGATTTACGAAGAACAAGGCTTTGAATACTCCAACTCTCATCAAGATTTCGGCCTTGAACCATTCATCTTCGAAAGGATTGCACATCAAATGTGGCAAATCTTTTGCCATCAATCAGAACCGGGTAACATCTCATGGGTAAGAGAATTCTATGCTCACTCACCTAACCTGGATAATCCTTATGTTTTTGTTCGTGACAAGGCTATAATCATAAGCCACGAAAACATCAACACCTTTTACGGGCTCTACATTGAGAATGACGAGCATCAAGCCTTTGTTGATCAACTCACGCCCAAGCAACTCGACAATGTGCTTCAAGAACTCACTCTACCGGGAACTCATTAGAACGACGGTAAATACAAGGGCACGGTAAATTGCCTTCGGCTTAAGCTCGAGACAAAATTATGGAATAAGTTTGTTAAAACTTCTTTAATGCCCACCACACACAATACTACTGTTGATACACCTCGTCTTTTGCTCATACATTCTATCTTTCATAATCACATCATTAACATTGGAAAAATTATTTGTGATGAGATTTTTGTATGTAGCACAAAAGACAAGGGTTGTCTTTTCTTCCCTTGCTTAATTTCCAATCTTTGCAAGGAGATGCATGTCCCAAGTGAGTCCACTGATGAAAAGGCCCTACTAAAGTCCGGTTGGAATCGAGCACAAATTCAAAAGCTAATGGGAGAGGCACCGGTAAAATCCCCAACACCTCCAGTTGCCGCGGCAACTCCTAATGCTCAAACAACTGATGCCCGGGCAACTCGGCCAGCAACCCCAGGATAATTTGAAGCACTCTTACAACTGTTGGAGAACCGCCTTAGGCAAATTGAAGACCAGCAATTAATGTTCATACGGTACATGAAGGATCACAACAATGCCATCACCCAGGTCATCCTGGAAAAGTACCCGGACTGCCGCGTGCCGTTCCCCATTTTTCCTGCCAAAATCCTTGCCATGGCAACCGCAACAGATGATGCCGCGACAACCTACACTGCGCCTGCCCAAGTAGTTGCCAAGGCAACCAACACTGAAGATGTCGCGACAACCAAAGCTAAAGACGCCCCGACAACCACTGCAAAAGCCAAAGGTAAAACACCTATGCCCGAATCAACTCGTACTAAATTATTGTCTGATTTTTTAGATTCGGACGAGTCCTCTATTGCACCAAAAAAGACCGTACCAACCGAATCCTCTAAGCCCAAGCGAAAAGCCAATGACATTGATGAAGAGGACGATGAGGACAACCCTGTACGAGGATCGATTCCACCATCGGTAACAAGGAAGCAACCACCGCGTTCAAGCAAAAGAATCAAGACTCTGACCAAAAGGAAACTAATCATCCAAGACGACGAACTCTCAGAGTAAGTCCTCGTTTGCATTATACTTTTTTTATTTTTATTTTTTTCTTTGTTGCATGCATTGAGGACAATGCCTCACTCGAGTTTGGGGGGGATTGTTATTAGTTAGTTACCATGTTTAGTTGCATTCATCTTAAGTATTGCATTTGGGATACAAAAATTGCTTGCCATGCCTTTAGCTGGAACAAGAGTTACCTAGATTTGATGAATATCCGATGATGACTTTGCCAATGTACTTAATTGATAGAACTTTTTATTCTAGGATAAATATAGAAACACTTAGAATCGTACTATGATGCTAAAATTGATGAAACACTGTGTGGCTTGATTGATTTAAAGAATTCTAGCGAGCTTAGGTTGATAGTTAAAAAGTTGAGGGATTAGAATAAAAATTGGATGAATACTAGAGGTGCCCAAAATTGGCTCTAGTATGTGCAAAAAAAATTGATCGCTGGAGGTGCCGAAAATTGGCTCTAGTATGTGCTAAAAATTGGGAGAGTTAGATTCAAGAAACAAATGAGTATGGTCTTTATTCAATCTATTGATGGTGAAGATTAATCCGGCTTAGGAATAAGTTAAGGATTTCAATGGCTAAGAGGAGCGCAATATTGATTGTTGTTCACCCTTGATTCACGCAGGGATGTATTATCAAGGCATGCACAAATAGCTAGAGTTTCAACTTAGGGATAAGAAGAAACCATTGAAGAACGCTCCGCCAAACCTTGAAGTTGCTGCCCAAACAGTTCCCAGCCAGTTGCCCAGGTAACCATCGATTAGTTGCCAAGGCAACCCCGCTGCGCAAGATGTCACGGCAACTGAGTTTCCATTGCACTCTTTTACCAAGACGATCCAATTGGCTATCATTCTTCAACTCACGATAACCTGGCCTATTCTCTGTCATTTGATTACATATTCTTTTACTTATTTGCTTTCTAGTTTAGTTGTTAGTTAAACCCCTACTATCTTCTACTTGTGTTCTTTTACTTTTTACAGTGCAAGAGAGTAGATTCTTGAAGTGGCACCAATCCTTTTGGAGACGATATCTTTTATACTATAACTTGTGACGTGTACACTTGCACAATTGTGGAGTACTTATTACGCGCAACAGGGACTTGTATTGATACGCTCGTGGTCGTATTGATACGCTCATGCTAAAACAGGTAAGTTAGTTGAAAACCATTATACCGTACCAATACGGTACCTACCGTATCGATACCCTTAACATAGACTAAATATTTTAGACATTTCCATCGGGTTCTTAATCAGAGGTTGGACTTAATCAAAGTCCCATATCAATGAAAGGGGTCATAAATCAACGTCAATACAATATTTAAGCTTGTTCGGTGTAGGGTTTCTGATTGCCGGAACCCAATTCCGACTGGACCAATTTTTGGGATGTTACAATTCTCCCCTCTTAAGAAAAATTTGTCCTCGAATTTTTACCTGAGTTGGTAGGGTGATCATTCCCTTGTTCCATGGCTCTCACATGGTGCATCTGGGTAGATGCTTTAGGCTCGGGTTGGCACGATGTCTTGGATGGTCCTCCAGATCTTCTGAAGGATCCCAATTTTCTTTCTTTGCCTCAAAATGATTGAGCAGGGGACAAATTAGTTGATACAAAAGTAGACTTGTTCTTAGGAAAATCTCGGATGAGGTGTCCCGTCTCACCACAGAAGAAACAAGCTCCCGATTTCTTACGCATTGCCCTTTAGGATGCCTATGTTGATAGATGTTGCAAATCGGATGCTCTATTTCTTGTTTTGAGCCATCAAAGCTCTCAACGGGGTTGACGCTAGAGAGGAATTGAGTAACGGTATGAGGCTTAGCAAAATATTCATTTTCGGTAGGCTACGAATACATATTCTGTTTTGAACTATGGTGTTTTCCCTTCTTGAAGGATTCATGGGAATAAGATTCATCTCGATACCTCTTTTTAGATTGAACTTGGTTCTCTTTTCTCCTTTCATAGGCATTCTGGGAGGCTTCAGTAGCAATGGCTTGATTAACAAGAGTCTGGAAGTCCTCTATCTCCAAAGCAGTGAAGATAGGATATAGTTCATCACAGAGGCCATCTACAAACATCCTGCATTTTTCTTTCTCAGTACGTACGATCTCAGCACCATACCTTGCGTACTTGTAGAAATCTTGGATGTACCACTTTACATGTCTTCTTTCTTGTTTCAAATAGAGGAAATTCTTACGCCTCTCAGCGATGTAGTGGTCACTGACGTACTTCTTGCGAAACTCTTGAAGGAAGAAGTCTCACGTAACTCTATGCTCTGGTACAGTGAGCGTCACCGTGTCCCACCAACTCTGGGCCTCTTCAGCAATCAAGGCCAAGGCACATTCGAGCTTATGCTCCTCATGGCACTTCATTTGTCTATTCAGGACTTTCATAGTATTGTCCAACCAATATTATGTGATTTCGTGGATTATCCAGTCTGGCGGTGAAGGTATAAACCGGATACTATTTAAGCTTATCAAAGGGAGCTCGGATGTTCATATGATCAACAATAGGAGTTTGATAGGGTGGCTCAGCCCTCATCGTAGTCACAATGGTTTTGATCATATCGGCCATATTCTTGAAACATTCGACTTGAGCAGATCATATTTTAGGTCTTGAATTTCACATTGGAGGGGTTTACTTAATTCAAATGACCTCTTCTTCCGACTTTCTTGCCTCTATTTGAGGAGTCTGTGACATGCTCATCTATTCGAGCTTGATTAGAGTTAGACATCTAAACATAAAGAGATCGAATTAGCCAGTAAGTCACAATATACAAGAAAATAACTCCTAGGTAGCAAAATAACACAATAATCAATACAGACAAACTTTAGTTTAGTCCAGAACCGACTAAACTCTAGCTCTGATACCACAATTGTAACACCCCCTTCCAGGTCTGGTAGAGAACTAGGTCGGAAAACGTTATTAGAACACATATTCAGAAATCAAAAGCTTAATCAGAGTTGGAAATTTATTCGGAAGTTCTCATATTCTTATTTAAGGCTTAGTGAACCTATTATCAATTACTGACTCAAAATGGTGTCAATTTTAAACTTTTACAAACTTAGGGACTAAATTGCAAATTTCATAAATTAGTGATCCTAATCCAAATTATTTATTACCAACTTGTAATTAAACTGTCCAAATTAGTGATCCTGAACCAATTATTAATCTGTGAAGTTTCGTTACTATCGGATATCGTTAACCTAATCAATTAGTCTGTATAGTTATTAGTGGCCAATTTGTAAACGATCCAAATTCTGTTTTTATGCCTTATAACATATTTAAATAACACCGTATCGATACGCTAAGCCAAATTTCATATTTCCAAATTTAAAGGATGTCAAACCCGTACCGATATAGCTAATCTCGTATCGATACGCGTTGACCCCACACCGATACACTCTAAGACCGTATCGATACCATTTTTCAACCCAAATTCTTGTGACCAATTTTTTCACTGACACGCCCTAGTTGTATTGATACGCCTTGTTCCTTAGGTCAAATTTATGCCTAACCGTACCGATACGCCATCACCCGTATCAATACGCCCTGACATGAAATTACATATTTTTATTGGTTTTTATTCGAATTGGCCTACCAAACTTTATCCAAATGCAATGTAACTTTACCAATAAGTTTTAAACTTTATAAACTACCAGCAAGCCAAATTTCATGTTAATCTGAATCCATTTACTATATTTTCGCCTTTTAGGGCCAAATATGTAACATTGGCCATTTTTAGTCACTTTTAAAAGGTTGTTTAGGGCCACTTAGTCTTATACAAAAAATAGGCAACATTTATACATAAAAAGAGTCGTACGTGACTAGTTTAACTACTTTGCCACCATTCTAGGAGTTCATAAGGACAAAACACATTACACTAAGCTTGAGGTGACTTGCCGATCTTCCAACTAATCTCGATTTCGAACCGATAACTTTCCTAACCTGAAATGTGGAAGATGAATGCATTAGACTTATATAGTCTAAGTGAGGTAGCCATAACAATAAGTGGATATGAAGTGCAACATAGCATATCCCATTGGCAATTCTAATCACTTTAACATATGGCACAACACTCAAATTTAACATATTTCATGCTTATCATATAACATGGTATCAATAGGCATCATATCCACAATAATCAATAACATATCAATACAATACTTTCATATTAGTGTTCAATAACATAAGTCAATGGTTCTCCTTGGATCGATTCTCGATATATGGATACACGAATTCCACCTCAACACCACCAACAACAATAGTGGTCTAGTCATCATCCCTCTGCCGCACCAATTTGACTAATACACAACGCATCCCTCTGCCACACCACAATAAACCCGTACCAATGAGCTCATGAATTCTATGGCATGCCAATTGTATCCAATACTTTGATCCCAAGGTACATAAATCAATGGTTTGATAGCAATAATTTCATAGCAATGATTCAATAACAATAGCTCAATAATCATATGGTCATAGCAATAAGCACATGTCAATGATTCTATGACAAAGAGCATGTCTCAATGATGTGATAACTATATGCGATGGTCAATACTCAATAGCACACTTACTCATGCTTACCAACAAAGCTTTCAATGACATTTATGTAAAATCCTTCTACATAATGGTTAGTCACACAATAAAAAAAACCAATAATTCAAGATGACACCTAGCCAACTCTCGAGACTTCGACTACACTCACATTGATTATGAGGTTCTCGGATTACAACTCCGTTGTGCTTAGCTTCCTTTGGAGTTGTCAAGGGATCCTTCTCCACAATTCAAGCTAGCACAAAATTAGGAGTCGCATTAGAATTCGACCTAAGAATTCAGAAACATATTTCAAGCTTACCAAAACTTGTAGGCAAAATCAGGATATCGAAATTAACTTCGTAGTTCATGAGCTTTCAGCTTGAACATAGAAAACCTACTTTCGAAATTAAACCTCAAAAATTATGGAATCAACAAATCGATATAGGTATGTTACTCACCGAGTCGTGGGCTTTCAAACGAAGTATCGAGGTTGAACAAAGGAAAAAGATGGAACCGAGGTGCTTGCTTAAGCTTGAGCTTGAAGATAGAAATGAAGGTGTGAGCTTATTCAAAGCAAATGTAGAGTTTTTAGTTATGGGAGAACATAGCAAGGAAGAAAGGTTTCTTTCTTTAAGAATTCCTAAGAGCCAACCTTAATTATTTCCCACCTATATAGCAACCAATAGGAAGCTTACCCTTCCTCAAGGGTTTGCTAAACCCAATTAAATTACTTTTCTTCCTTTCATTCAATTGTCAATTAGATGACAATTAGTCATCTTTTCTGATGACTTTCACGTGGGGAAGGCCAAGCAAGGAGGTGATTAAGCACCTTGCTTCAATTTCCTTTAATTTGGGCATCAAACAAATTCGAAATAGGGGACCCATATCGATACGCTCGTGGCCGTATCGATACGCTCATGCTAAAATAAGTAAGTTAGTTTAAAACTGTTATACCGTACCGATACAGTACCTTCCGCATCGATACCCTTAACTCCGACTCAATATTTTAGACATTTCCATCGGGTTCTTAATTAGTGGTTGGATTTAATCAAATTCCCATATCAATGAAAGGGGTTCTAAATCAACATTGATACAATATTTAAGCGTGTTCGGTGTAGGGTTTTCGATTGTTGGAACCTAATTTTGACTAGACTGGTTTTGGGATATTACAGGCATTCTCAATGAGCTCGCTAGACAGCACTAGATCGGCAAAATTGGTAGTTGCATTGCCTATAAGGCGATCCAAAATTGGGCCCTCCAAAGTTTGGATAAATATGACTACCATCTCCTTCCCACCAAGCAAGGGTTGGACTTGAGCCGCCACGTCTCTCCACCATTGTGCATATTGCCTAAAGCTTTCATTATACTTTCTCTTCATGTGTTGTAGGGTACAACGGTCTGGTACCATATCACCGACGTCTTTGGTATTGTGCTAGAAAAGCATGGCCAAGTCCTTCCATGTCTTTATTTGATGTCAAATCAACTAATTATACCATCTACTTGGCAGATCCCGATAAATTGTCTCAAAAATAATGGATCAATAACTTGTTATCTCCTTTGTATCTTGTCATCCTTTGTCAAAACATGGTAAGGTGAGCACGGGGCAACTCATCCCATCATACTTTTTGAATTCTAGGACCTTGAACTTAGGGGTAACACCAAAACCGGGATAAGGCTAAGTTTATTGGCATCAAATTTGATAAAAATGTCAACTATCTCTATAGCTTCCATCTTTTCTTGAGTCGCTTATAAGCGATCCTCGATCTCCTTTGAGGTCTCAATCTTGGGTTTCTCGGTTTTGATCAACTGATCCATCTACGAGACAAAGTTTTCAGCTTGATTTCTCTGGGCTTCACTTTCGGTGTGGAGGGTATATTAAAAGGGAAAGAGGCATCGGCTTGATGAAGTGGTGACTTCTCTCGGGAGATTATTACTTGAGGGTCAATTTGAACCTTGGCATGGGTAGGAGTGAACCCTAGAGGATATGTAGGACCTTCATTCTCATTGGTGATCTTTGCTATCAGATTGTCATCAGAAGCCTCCCCTTGCTCGGGTAGCTTGAATCCTAGCATTGGGGTTATTTGGCCTAGTATGTCTTGTTGGGACTTCTTAAATTGTTCCCTCATGTCTTGTTAGGCCTTAGCCAATTGGTCCTCCAACTTTTTATCCAATTCCGCTTGCATGTCTCTTTGAATTTGCTCAATTTTGTCCAATCTGTCTTCATTCACCATTTTGGTTCTTTGTCGAGTTTTGTAGGGGTGTTGAATCGTTGACTTTTTTCCTTTACCCAAAGTATCACCATCACGGAACATCCCAAAAATTAGTCACTATGTCTCCAAAATGAATGCATGTAAATGCAAGGTAAATACCCTAAATGCAAAGTATTGATTTGGGCATGGCTTTCATGGACCCACAAATATACGAGATTAATTTGTAACCTTTGAATATTGCATTAAATTAATATCTAGGTTACTAGATTTTTTTCGATTCATGGACGCTTTCCAAATTGTCCACCATTCACGAGTCGATACTTTATGACGATGCAATGTAAGTGAAATTACGCTGATATCATGCAGCTACAATGAAAATTAATATTGTATGTTAATGTGATGCAAATGTCAAAAGAAAACACAAGATAGTGGAAATAAAAATAACCAAAAAGGAAGTGATAGAAAATATTGCACGAAATAAAAACCTTGCCGACATGATTTCTGTCCAACATGCTTTATTTGCCCGAAAAAAACCTTACCCATCATGGTAACTGATAAGTGTTCAAAAGTACTATTTTTCTTACCCTTTTTACTCATATTATTGTTAGACTTAGGCTCATATTAGTTGCATAATTAGCCATTCATGCATTAATCCATGTTTCTTTCCATCGTTGAGCTTGATTACATAACTTGGTAGTTTTGTGGGAAAAGATGCTGCTTTGGTGTGTTTTGTGTGTATATGCAGGATCACTTGCCAAAGCAAGGCTAGAGCTAGTTGCCAGGGCAATGCATGAAGGATATGCTTGAGCTAGTTGCAGGGCAATACATGAAGGAGACGCTAACTTGTGGCGTGTACACTTGCACAATTGTGGAGTACTTATTACGCGCAACAGGGACTTGTATTGATACGCTCGTGGTCGTATTGATACGCTCATGCTAAAACAGGTAAGTTAGTTGAAAACCATTATACCGTACCAATACGGTACCTACCGTATCGATACCCTTAACATAGACTAAATATTTTAGACATTTCCATCGGGTTCTTAATCAGAGGTTGGACTTAATCAAAGTCCCATATCAATGAAAGGGGTCATAAATCAACGTCAATACAATATTTAAGCTTGTTCGGTGTAGGGTTTCTGATTGCCGGAACCCAATTCCGACTGGACCAATTTTTGGGATGTTACAATTCTCCCCTCTTAAGAAAAATTTGTCCTCGAATTTTTACCTGAGTTGGTAGGGTGATCATTCCCTTGTTCCATGGCTCTCACATGGTGCATCTGGGTAGATGCTTTAGGCTCGGGTTGGCACGATGTCTTGGATGGTCCTCCAGATCTTCTGAAGGATCCCAATTTTCTTTCTTTGCCTCAAAATGATTGAGCAGGGGACAAATTAGTTGATACAAAAGTAGACTTGTTCTTAGGAAAATCTCGGATGAGGTGTCCCGTCTCACCTGAAGAAACAAGCTCCCGATTTCTTACGCATTGCCCTTTAGGATGCCTATGTTGATAGATGTTGCAAATCGGATGCTCTATTTCTTGTTTTGAGCCATCAAAGCTCTCAACGGGGTTGACGCTAGAGAGGAATTGAGTAACGGTATGAGGCTTAGCAAAATATTCATTTCGGTAGGCTACGAATACATATTCATTTTGAACTATGGTGTTTTCCCTTCTTGAAGGATTCATGGGAATAAGATTCATCTCGATACCTCTTTTAGATTGAACTTGGTTCTCTTTTCTCCTTTCATAGGCATTTGGGAGGCTTGGTAGCAATGGCTTGATTAACAAGAGTCTGGAAGTCCTCTATCTCCAAAGCGGTGAAGATAGGATATAGTTCATCACAGAGGCCATCTACAAACATCCTGCATTTTTCTTTCTCAGTACGTACGATCTCAGCACCATACCTTGCGTACTTGTAGAAATCTTGGATGTACCACTTTACATGTCTTCTTTCTTGTTTCAAATAGAGGAAATTCTTACGCCTCTCAGCGATGTAGTGGTCACTGACGTACTTCTTGCGAAACTCTTGAAGGAAGAAGTCTCACGTAACTCTATGCTCTGGTACAGTGAGCGTCACCGTGTCCCACCAACTCTGGGCCTCTTCAGCAATCAAGGCCAAGGCACATTCGAGCTTATGCTCCTCATGGCACTTCATTTGTCTATTCAGGACTTTCATAGTATTGTCCAACCAATATTATGTGATTTCAGGATTATCCAGGTCCTGGCCGGTGAAGGTATAAACCGGATACTATTTAAGCTTATCAAAGGGAGCTCGGATGTTCATATGATCAACAATAGGAGTTTGATAGGGTGGCTCAGCCCTCATCGTAGTCACAATGGTTTTGATCATATCGGCCATATTCTTGAAACATTCGACTTGAGCAGATCATATTTTAGGTCTTGAATTTCACATTGGAGGGGTTTACGAATTCAAATGACCTCTTCTTCCGACTTTCTTGCCTCTATTTGAGGAGTCTGTGACATGCTCATCTATTCGAGCTTGATTAGAGTTAGACATCTAAACATAAAGAGATCGAATTAGCCAGTAAGTCACAATATACAAGAAAATAACTCCTAGGTAGCAAAATAACACAATAATCAATACAGACAAACTTTAGTTTAGTCCAGAACCGACTAAACTCTAGCTCTGATACCACAATTGTAACACCCCCTTCCAGGTCTGGTAGAGAACTAGGTCGGAAAACGTTATTAGAACACATATTCAGAAATCAAAAGCTTAATCAGAGTTGGAAATTTATTCGGAAGTTCTCATATTCTTATTTAAGGCTTAGTGAACCTATTATCAATTACTGACTCAAAATGGTGTCAATTTTAAACTTTTACAAACTTAGGGACTAAATTGCAAATTTCATAAATTAGTGATCCTAATCCAAATTATTTATTACCAACTTGTAATTAAACTGTCCAAATTAGTGATCCTGAACCAATTATTAATCTGTGAAGTTTCGTTACTATCGGATATCGTTAACCTAATCAATTAGTCTGTATAGTTATTAGTGGCCAATTTGTAAACGATCCAAATTCTGTTTTTATGCCTTATAACATATTTAAATAACACCGTATCGATACGCTAAGCCAAATTTCATATTTCCAAATTTAAAGGATGTCAAACCCGCATCGATATAGCTAATCTCGTATCGATACGCTGTTGTTGACCTACACCGATACACTCTAAGACCGTATCGATACCATTTTTCAACCCAAATTCTTGTGACCAATTTTTTTTCACCGACACGCCCTAGTTGTATTGATACGCCTTGTTCCTTAGGTCAAATTTATGCCTAACCGTACCGATACGCCATCACCCGTATCAATACGCCCTGACATGAAATTACATATTTTTATTGGTTTTTATTCGAATTGGCCTACCAAACTTTATCCAAATGCAATGTAACTTTACCAATAAGTTTTAAACTTTATAAACTACCAGCAAGCCAAATTTCATGTTAATCTGAATCCATTTACTATATTTTCGCCTTTTAGGGCCAAATATGTAACATTGGCCATTTTTAGTCACTTTTAAAAGGTTGTTTAGGGCCACTTAGTCTTATACAAAAAATAGGCAACATTTATACATAAAAAGAGTCATACGTGACTAGTTTAACTACTTTGCCACCATTCTAGGAGTTCATAAGGACAAAACACATTACACTAAGCTTGAGGTGACTTGCCGATCTTCCAACTAATCTCGATTTGAACCGATAACTTTCCTAACTGAAATGTGGAAGATGAATGCATTAGACTTATATAGTCTAAGTGAGGTAGCCATAACAATAAGTGGATATGAAGTGCAACATAGCATATCCCATTGGCAATTCTAATCACTTTAACATATGGCACAACACTCAAATTTAACATATTTCATGCTTATCATATAACATGGTATCAATAGGCATCATATCCACAATAATCAATAACATATCAATACAATACTTTCATATTAGTGTTCAATAACATAAGTCAATGGTTCTCCTTGGATCGATTCTCGATATATGGATACACGAATTCCACCTCAACACCACCAACAACAATAGTGGTCTAGTCATCATCCCTCTGCCGCACCAATTTGACTAATACACAACGCATCCCTCTGCCACACCACAATAAACCCGTACCAATGAGCTCATGAATTCTATGGCATGCCAATTGTATCCAATACTTTGATCCCAAGGTACATAAATCAATGGTTTGATAGCAATAATTTCATAGCAATGATTCAATAACAATAGCTCAATAATCATATGGTCATAGCAATAAGCACATGTCAATGATTCTATGACAAAGAGCATGTCTCAATGATGTGATAACTATATGCGATGGTCAATACTCAATAGCACACTTACTCATGCTTACCAACAAAGCTTTCAATGACATTTATGTAAAATCCTTCTACATAATGGTTAGTCACACAATAAAAAAAACCAATAATTCAAGATGACACCTAGCCAACTCTCGAGACTTCGACTACACTCACATTGATTATGAGGTTCTCGGATTACAACTCCGTTGTGCTTAGCTTCCTTTGGAGTTGTCAAGGGATCCTTCTCCACAATTCAAGCTAGCACAAAATTAGAGTCGCATTAGAATTCGACCTAAGAATTGAAACATATTTCAAGCTTACCAAAACTTGTAGGCAAAATCAGGATATCGAAATTAACTTCGTAGTTCATGAGCTTTCAGCTTGAACATAGAAAACCTACTTTCGAAATTAAACCTCAAAAATTATGGAATCAACAAATCGATATAGGTATGTTACTCACCGAGTCGTGGGCTTTCAAACGAAGTATCGAGGTTGAACAAAGGAAAAAGATGGAACCGAGGTGCTTGCTTAAGCTTGAGCTTGAAGATAGAAATGAAGGTGTGAGCTTATTCAAAGCAAATGTAGAGTTTTTAGTTATGGGAGAACATAGCAAGGAAGAAAGGTTTCTTTCTTTAAGAATTCCTAAGAGCCAACCTTAATTATTTCCCACCTATATAGCAACCAATAGGAAGCTTACCCTTCCTCAAGGGTTTGCTAAACCCAATTAAATTACTTTTCTTCCTTTCATTCAATTGTCAATTAGATGACAATTAGTCATCTTTTCTGATGACTTTCACGTGGGGAAGGCCAAGCAAGGAGGTGATTAAGCACCTTGCTTCAATTTCCTTTAATTTGGGCATCAAACAAATTCGAAATAGGGGACCCATATCGATACGCTCGTGGCCGTATCGATACGCTCATGCTAAAATAAGTAAGTTAGTTTAAAACTGTTATACCGTACCGATACAGTACCTTCCGCATCGATACCCTTAACTCCGACTCAATATTTTAGACATTTCCATCGGGTTCTTAATTAGTGGTTGGATTTAATCAAATTCCCATATCAATGAAAGGGGTTCTAAATCAACATTGATACAATATTTAAGCGTGTTCGGTGTAGGGTTTTCGATTGTTGGAACCTAATTTTGACTAGACTGGTTTTTGGGATATTACAGGCATTCTCAATGAGCTCGCTAGACAGCACTAGATCGGCAAAATTGGTAGTTGCATTGCCTATAAGGCGATCCAAAATTGGGCCCTCCAAAGTTTGGATAAATATGACTACCATCTCCTTCCCACCAAGCAAGGGTTGGACTTGAGCCGCCACGTCTCTCCACCATTGTGCATATTGCCTAAAGCTTTCATTATACTTTCTCTTCATGTGTTGTAGGGTACAACGGTCTGGTACCATATCACTGACGTGCTGGTATTGTGCTAGAAAAGCATGGCCAAGTCCTTCCATGTCTTTATTTGATGTCAAATCAACTAATTATACCATCTACTGGCAGATCCCGATAAATTGTCTCAAAAATAATGGATCAATAACTTGTTATCTCCACTGTATCTTGTCATCCTTTGTCAAAACATGGTAAGGTGAGCACGGGGGCAACTCATCCCATCATACTTTTTGAATTCTAGGACCTTGAACTTAGGGGGTAACACCAAATCCGGGATAAGGCTAAGTTTATTGGCATCAAATTTGATAAAAATGTCAACTATCTCTATAGCTTCCATCTTTTCTTCGAGTCGCTTACAGCGATCCTCGATCTCCTTTGAGGTCTCAATCTTGGGTTTCTCAGTTTTGATCAACTGATCCATCTCTGAGACAAAGTTTTCAGCTTGATTTCTCTGGGCTTCACTTTCGGTGTGGAGGGTATATTAAAAGGGAAAGAGGCATCGGCTTGATGAAGTGGTGACTTCTCTCGGGAGATTATTACTTGAGGGTCAATTTGAACCTTGGCATGGGTAGGAGTGAACCCTAGAGGATATGTAGGACCTTCATTCTCATTGGTGATCTTTGCTATCAGATTGTCATCAGAAGCCTCCCCTTGCTCGGGTAGCTTGAATCCTAGCATTGGGGTTATTTGGCCTAGTATGTCTTGTTGGGACTTCTTAAATTGTTCCCTCATGTCTTGTTAGGCCTTAGCCAATTGGTCCTCCAACTTTTTATCCAATTCCGCTTGCATGTCTCTTTGAATTTGCTCAATTTTGTCCAATCTGTCTTCATTCACCATTTTGGTTCTTTGTCGAGTTTTGTAGGGGTGTTGAATCGACTGACTTTTTCCTTTACCCAGTATCACTGTCACGGAACATCCCAAAAATTAGTCACTATGTCTCCAAAATGAATGCATGTAAATGCAAGGTAAATACCCTAAATGCAAAGTATTGATTTGGGCATGGCTTTCATGGACCCACAAATATACGAGATTAATTTGTAACCTTTGAATATTGCATTAAATTAATATCTAGGTTACTAGATTTTTTTCGATTCATGGACGCTTTCCAAATTGTCCACCATTCACGAGTCGATACTTTATGACGATGCAATGTAAGTGAAATTACGCTGATATCATGCAGCTACAATGAAAATTAATATTGTATGTTAATGTGATGCAAATGTCAAAAGAAAACACAAGATAGTGGAAATAAAAATAACCAAAAAGGAAGTGATAGAAAATATTGCACGAAATAAAAACCTTGCCGACATGATTTCTGTCCAACATGCTTTATTTGCCCGAAAAAAACCTTACCCATCATGGTAACTGATAAGTGTTCAAAAGTACTATTTTTCTTACCCTTTTTACTCATATTATTGTTAGACTTAGGCTCATATTAGTTGCATAATTAGCCATTCATGCATTAATCCATGTTTCTTTCCATCGTTGAGCTTGATTACATAACTTGGTAGTTTTGTGGGAAAAGATGCTGCTTTGGTGTGTTTTGTGTGTATATGCAGGATCACTTGCCAAAGCAAGGCTAGAGCTAGTTGCCAGGGCAATGCATGAAGGATATGCCGAGCTAGTTGCCAGGGCAATACATGAAGGAGACGCCGAGACAGTTGCCAGGGCAATTGTCGACAAGAGCAAAGGTGATATGGTAGTCGAAATTGATGACTAGACAAGCCCAAGATGACATGGAGCAAAGCCCAATCCCAAATGAATTTGATTTCCATAAATAGATTAAAGAAATTCTAAGAAGATAAGAGAAGTTCTAGTAGGAATATAATTATAATAAAGAATTATATTCTTTAAAGATAATTTAATTCCAACTTAACTTCCTCCTCAAAGAAGGACTTTGACCTAGCCCTATAAATAAGAGGCCATATCGTCAAACTCCATAGAGAGCAAGAGAGGGGAATTTCGACAACTCCAAGGAGGGCAAGAGGAGAGAATTTTCGACAAGCATCTAGGGCAAGGAGGATTTCGACAAGCCTCCTTCTTCATCCTTTTCTTTCTTGTTCGATTGGGTTCATGCTAGGGATTATTTATCTTGTGATTCTTTGGAACCTAGCCATGAACTAAATCTATTTGGCTATGGTTATTGTGTTTGGTGGTTGTGAGAAACTATTGGATTTTGTTTAGGTAATAAGAGTTTGCACTTTTCTATTCAAGGTTTATTCATTCTTGGTTCTTATTCTTGTTTGCGAGTGAATTGGGAGAGGATCTCGTAACTTCATCTATTTATCTAATATCGGGAGAGTTAGATTCAAGAAACGAATGAATATGATCTTTATTCAATCTATTGATGGTGAAGATTAATCCGGCTTAGGAATAAGTCAAGAATTTCAATGGCTAAGAGGAGTGCAAGATTGGTTGTTGTTCACCCTTGATTCACGCAGGGATATATTATCAAGGCATGCACAAGTAGCTAGAGTTTTGACTTAGGGATAAGAATAAACCATTGAAGAACGCTCTGCCAAACCTTGAAGGTTGCTGCCCAGACGCCCAAGTAGTTGCCCAACTAGTCTCCCAGGCAACCATCGATTAGTTGCCAAGGCAACCCCGTTGTGCAAGTTGCCACGACAACTGAGTTGCCCGTGCACTCTTTTACCAAGACGATCCAATCGGCTATCACACCTCAACTCACGATAACCTGGCCTATCTCTCTCTCATTTGATCTCATTTATTCTTTTACTTTATTGCCTTCTAGTTTAGTTATTAGTTAAACCCCTATAATCCTTTATTTGTGTTTTTACTTTTTACAGTGCAAGAGACTAGATTCTTGAAGTGGCACCAATCCCTGTGGAGACGATATCTTTTATACTATAACTTGCGACGTGTATACTTGCACATTTGCGTAGAACTTATTACAGCGCAACAAGTTTTTGGCGCCATTTGCGGGATTGGCAATAGCGACTTTGTTTTTATTTTCTTGCACTTTCTTTTTACTTTTCTTGTTTAAGATTCAAAGGGCTAACAAACTTTGGTTTTGCATTGGTATATGACCAGGGCGAGACCGACTACACAGAATATCCCTTTGATCCAGAAATTGAGCGAACCTTACAAAGACTTAGGCGAAGGATAAGAGTAGCAATGGCTAATCAAGGCGGCAATATGAATCAAGATGTTCCAGCGAGGAGGAGGAGTGATTCTTGCACGAAACAGAACTATTCGAGACTATCTTGAAGAAGATCTTGATGGACTTAATCCAGGAGTTATCGCTTTTTGAAATTGAAGCCGACCACTTTGAGTTAAAACCGGTAATGTTTAATATGATCAACACAATTGGTCAATTTGGTGGCTCAAGAATCTGAAGATGCGGCAACATCTTAAATCTTTCCTCGAGATTTGCAACTCGTTCAAAATACACGGAGTCACCCCGATGTCTTACGATTACTATTCACTTTGAGGATAGGGGAAAGCATGGTTGAATAGCATTCTGCCGGATCAATAGCATCTTGGACCGATCTTTGTCGTGATTTCCTTGCTCGGTTTAATCCTACAAATTTGGTGATAAGCTTCGTAACGACATTACTTTTTTCGGCGTGGCGGATGATGAATCCATGTACGAGGCTTGGGAGGCGATATAGAGAACTTTTACACAAATGCCCCCTACAGATTCCGGTGTGGACTCAAGTAACAATGTTTTACAACGCCGTAAATACACCAACAACAAGGATGATGCTAGATGCCTTGGCAAGCGGCATACTCTAGATAAGTCACGGAGGAAGCAATGCAAATTTTAAACAGGCTGGCCAAGAATGATTATCAATTCCCATCTACTAGAAGAGGAGGAGTTAGACGCCAAGCCACAATACATGAACTAGGATCATCAGATTCAATTTTGGCACAATTAGCCACTTTAACCAAGATGGTCCAGAACATGCAAAAACCAAACAACACATATGAAGTCAAGGTAATGGATTTTTTTTGTGAGTTTTGCGGTGATAACCATGATTCTTCTGAATGTATGCAGAAAATCAGAATCCAGCTTCTATGTGGGGAATTACAATTGGAACAACAATGTGATGTCCAATACATACAATCCAGCTTGGAAGAAGCACCCAAATTTTTCATGGAGTAATCCCAACAATGCTCTAAACCAGAATAATCAGAATGCACAAGCATCGGATTTCAGTGAGAATATGCCCACGGCAGCGGTTGCGCGGCAACAACCGACAACATCTAGTTCTTTGGAAAATTCTCTAAATGCTTTTATGATGAAAACTGAATCTTATATGGCTGAGAATAGTAACTTCATAAAAAGAACTGATGCTTTTATTAATAGGACCGAGATGAGATTGCAAAACCAAGAGGCGGCAATCAAATCATTGGAAAATCAAGTCGGACAGTTTGCTCAAAATCTGAATACTAGACCGCAAGGAGGTTTACCTAGCGATACTGAAGTCGCAAGAGGAACTGGCCATGAGCAATGTAAGGCAATCACCACTAGAAGTGGCCAACAACTTAGAGAGGCTCAAACCCGGTCTTCAAACAAAACTCCACAAAAAGATCAAGACGAACCTAGCGGCAAAGCCTCGGATGCTGAACCAGGAATTGCCGCGGCAACTGGCAATAAGTATGCATCGGCAACCGACGATAAGGATGCTTCGACAACTTGTGATAAGCATGCCTCGGCAACCCCAATTGATAATGCCTCGGCAACTCTAGTTGTCCAGCAATGCCGTCAATCAGGTTCCAAACCAATGAAAGGATCGAAGATATCCGACTTCCACCACCATTCCCACAAAGGTTGAAGTGACAAAAGCAAGAATACCAATTCAAGAAGTTTCTTGATATCCTAAAGCAAGTCCACATCAACTTGCCATTGGTGGAAGCAATTGAACAAATGCCAAACTATGCCAAGTTTCTTAAAGACATTGTGTCCAAGAGAACAAGGCTAGGAGAGTTTGAAACAGTTGCCGCAACAGAGGGATGCATGGCAATGTTGCACAATCGTATGCCACCCAAGTTGAAGGATCCCGGAAGTTTCACAATACCCTGTTCTATTGGAAATCACTATATCGGGAAAGCATTATGCGACCTTGGGGCTAGCATAAACTTGATGCCTTAATCGGTTTTCCAGAAACTAGGAATCGGGAAGGCAAGACCTACAACAGTTATGCTACAGCTAGCCGACAGATCCTATGTGCATCCAGAGGGAAAAATCGAGGACATACTGGTAAAAGTTGATAAATTTATTTTTCCCGTTGACTTTATTATTTTGGATTGTGAAGCAGATGAGCATGCACCCATCATTCTCGGGAGACCATTCCTAGCAACAGGGAGAACCTTGATCGATGTTGAAAAGGGAGAACTCACAATGAGGGTGAATGACCAGAAAGTTAAACTAAATGTGTTCCAAACACTAAGGCATGTCGATGATCCAGAAGAATGCCAACTTCTTCATGCCACGACAAAGTTTAACTTCGACGAGGAATTTAGTTGCCTCGGCAACTACATTGCCGATCAAGAGGAACCTGAGGAGTATGAAGAACCGATCGACGAGGAACAACAAGAAGAGGCAAATTGGCTAGTCAATCGATCAGGTACATACTTTGAACCACTGGATTACTCAGGTAAGGAAGGTAAACTCGAAAAACCCTCTATTGAACAACCACCGATTCTTGAGTTGAAACACTTGCCAGAGCAACTAAAATATGCATACTTAGGAAACGATAATACATTGCCTGTAATTATTTCTTCTAAGTTACAGCCTGAGCAGGAAAAGAAACTGATCAAAATGTTGAAGCTACACAAAAAGGCAATAGGGTGGACAATTGCCGACTTGAAGGGAATTAGCCCGGCAGTGTGCATACACAAGATTTTGTTGGAAGATGATCACAAACCTTCAATTGAGGCCCAGAGGAGACTAAATCATGCCATGAAAGTGGTTGTAATGAAAGAAATCATCAAGTGGCTTGACGCCGACATTATATACCCTATCTCTGATAGTACATGGGTAAGTCCGGTACAATGTATTCCGAAAAAGGGAGGAATAACGGTGGTAAGTAATGAAAATAATGAACTCATTCCAACCAGGACTGTGACCGGTTGGAGGGTTTGTATGGATTATCGAAAGCTAAACAAAGCCATTAGGAAAGATCACTTCCCATTACCCTTTATTGATCAAATGCTTGATCGTCTTGCAGGTAAACCCTTTTATTGTTTTCTTGATGGTTATTCAGGTTACAATCAAATTGCCATAGCACCAGGAGATCAAGAAAATACAACCTTCACATGCCCATACGGTACTTATGCTTTCTGAAGGATTCCGTTCAGATTGTGTAACGCCCAGTAACCTTTCAAAGATGCATGATGACGCTCTTTTCAGACATTGTCGAAGACTTCCTCGAGATCTTCATGGGTGATTTTTCTATTTTTGGTAATGACTTCGACAGTTGTCTCGGCAATTTAGAGAGGGTGTTGGCAAGATGTGAAGAAACTGATTTAGTCCTCAATTGGGAGAAATGCCATTTTATGGTAGATGAAGGAATAGTGCTCGGCCACAAGATTTCATCCAAGGGAATTGAAGTAGACAAAGCCAAAGTGGACGTGATCGAAAGATTACCCCCACCAAGTTCGGTTAAAGGAATTCGAAGTTTTCTTGGACATGCAGGTTTTTAGAGGAGGTTCATTCATAATTTTTCTAAAATCACTAAACCCTTGTGCAATTTACTTGAACAGGATAAAGTCTTCGATTTTGATGATTCTTCCACCCAAGCATTCAAAACCCTAAAGAAAAAGCTTGCCTCGGCACCCATTGTCGTTCCACCAGATTGGACGCTACCTTTTGAGCTCATGTGTGATGCAAGTGATTTCGCGGTAGGAGCAGTCCTAGGTCAACGCACAGGTAAGACCTTCCATGTGATATACTACGCTAGTAAAACTCTTAATAGTGCTCAAGTGAATTACACAACAACGGAGAAAGAGTTACTAGCTGTAGTTTTCACATTTGACAAGTTCTGATCCTATTTGATTGGTACAGAGGTAATTGTTCATACAGACCATTCGACAATCAAATATCTATTTGCTAAAAAGGATGCCAAACCTCGTTTGATTCGTTGGATATTACTTTTACAAGAATTTGATATTGAAATTAAGGACAGGAAAAGAACAGAAAATCAAGTGGCTGATCACTTATCACGTTTGGAACGCAATAGGGAGGAGGACGCGGACCTAGAGATATGCGATGCATTCCCGGATGAACAACTTTTAGTTGCCTGGGCAACCATGGACGCGCATGCCTCGACAACCCTCGACGCCTCGGCAACCATGGATGCACACGCCTCGGCAACTCTCGACGCTGCAGCAACCCTTGACGCGCACGCCTCGACAATTTTGGGAGCAGTCGCCACAGCAGCACATGCCTCGGCAATACCCTGGTACGCGGATTTAGTTAATTTCTTTGTTTGTGGTATTTTACCTTATGGCATTACTCACCAAGGGAAGAAGCGGTTCCGCCATGATGCTAAGCATTACTTTTGGGACGAGCCTCTTTTGTTTAAACAATGTGTAGATCAGGTTATACGCTAATGTGTCCCCGAAGAAGAGCAACAGAATGTACTCCGGCAATGCCATTCTTCACCCTATGGAGGACATTTTGGAGGAACTCGTACCGCGGCCAAAGTTTTGCAATCCGGTTTGTATTGGACAACATTGTACAAAGATGCCCAAGACTTTTACAAGCAATGTGATCGTTGCCAGAGGACGGGAAATATCTCTAGACGACATGAGATGCCGCTCCAGAACATCATCGAGGTGGAATTGTTCGATGTATGGGGGATCGATTTTATGGGACCTTTCCCATCTTCATTCGGCAACCTCTACATCTTACTTGCCGTCGGCTACGTGTCTAAATGGGTTGAGGCAGCTGCAGTTCCCAACAACGATTCCAAGGCCGTGCAACGATTCTTGCAGAAAAACATATTTACACGGTTTGGGATGCAGAGAGCAATTATCAGTGACGAAGGCAAGCATTTTGACAACAGACTAATTGCCAAGATGTTGCAACGCTTCGGCATATCACACAAGATCGCCACGGCATATCACCCACAAACCAATGGGCAAGCAGAAATTTCCAACTGGGAGTTGAAGGGTATACTCGAGAAGGTTGTAAATCCCTCTAAGAAGGATTGGTCATTAAGACTAGATGACGCACTTTGGGCATATCGCACTGCATTCAAAACTCCCTTAGGTATGTCCCCCTTCCGACTTGTCTATGGCAAAACATGCCATCTATCGGTGGAAATCGAACACAAGGCATACTGGGCAATCAAGACCGTGAATATGGATTGGGAAAGTGTCGGACAAAAGCGTTTGTTGGACCTCAATGAGATAGAAGAATTCCGTGCACTCGCCTATAACAATGCATGAATCTACAAGGAGAAAACAAAGCAATGGCATGACAAGAAACTATTGCCGCGACAATTCACGCCAGGGCAACTAGTTCTCTTATTCAATTCTCAGCTAAAACTTTTCCCGGGAAAGCTGAAATCAAGATGGTCGGGACCATTCGAAGTCGTGAAACCATTCTCCTATGGTGCTGTGATAATCAAGTCCATGTCTGACATCCATGAATTCAAAGTTAATGGACAAAGATTGAAGCACTACAATGGTGCCCATGTGGAACGTAACATGGAAGTGGTCAACTTAGGAGATGCATGAGCATGCTCTCCCTTTTGATATTTTATTTTTATTTTTATTTTCGATTAATTAATTATTTTATTTTTTCGAATTTTTATTTTTTTTATTATTTCCATTATTATTAATTTTCTTTAGGATAGATTTTTTTATCTTTTTAAGTTTAAGAATCCCATTACACATCTTTATTTATTTTCTTTATTAGTTTATCTTTAATTTTAATCCTTATTTGATTTGTCTTTGAATTGTAGGAAAAAAAGTTCAAGATAAAGAGGAATTTTAATCCAAGTAGGAAAACATCTTCAACAAGGAAACTAATGGGCTGAATCTAAGGCTTATATAAAGCCTCACATTTACCCTAATCACAACCCCTTTGCCGTCACTCTCTCCCTAAACCAAACCCTTTTTCGTTTTCCCCTAATCCCACCCACCATATTTACCACCTATCTTTTCTATAAAACCCATCACCCTTAACCTATTCCTACTTTTTTATCTTGCAACTTTTTAGTTTCTTTTCTTTTATTTGTTTTTACAAAACTCACAACCAAGATCATCTATGGCATCCAAGATTAAATTTTTAGTTCATCCAAGTTACTCCAAAGAACCAAGATACAAGAAGTTTGCTACACCGGTGGTTCAAGAAAGATTTCACTCCAAATTTGAAAGCCGGAAGATTCATGAAGAACAAGGCTTTGAATACTCCAACTCTCATCAAGATTTCGGCCTTGAACCATTCATCTTCGAGAGGATTGCACATCAAAAGTGGCAAATCTTTTGCCATCAACCGGAACTGGGAAACATCTCATGGGTAAGAGAATTCTATGTTCACTCACCTAACTCGGATAATCCTTATGTTTTTGTTCGTAACAAGGCCATACTCATAAGTCCCGAAAACATCAACACCTTTTACGGGCTTTACATTGAGAAGGACGGGCATCAAGCCTTCGTTGATCAAATCACTCCCAAGCAACTCGACAAGGTGCTTGAAGAACTCACTCAACCGGGACCTCGTTGGAACGACGGTAAATACAAGGGCACGGTAAATCGCCTTCGGCTTAAACCTGAGGCAAAACTATGGAATAAGTTTGTTAAAACTTCTTTAATACCCACCACACACAATACTACCGTTGATATACCACATCTTTTGCTCATACATTCTATTTTGCATAATCGCATCATTAACATTGGAAAAATTATTTGTGATGAGATTTTTGTATGTAGCTCAAAAGATAAGGGTTCTCTTTTCTTCCATTGCTTAATTTCTAATATTTGCAAGGAGATGCATGTCCCAAGTGAGTCCACCGATGAAAAGGCCCTACCCAAGTCCGGTTGGAATCAAGCACTAATCCGAAAGCTAATGGGAGAGGCACCGGGAAATTCTTCAAGGCATCCAATTGCCACGACAACTCCTGCCGCCCCGGCAATCCCTAATGCCCAAGCACCTAACGCCCGGGCAACTCGACCATCAACACCAGGACACTTTGAAGCACTCTTGCAACCATTGGCAAGCCACCTAAGGCAAATTGAAGACCGACAACTAATGTTCATGCGGTACATGAAGGAGCACAACAATGCCATCACCCAAGTCATCCGAGAAAAGTACCTGGATAGTCGCGTGCCGTTCCCAATCTTTCCTGTCGAGATCCTTACCCCGGAAACCAATGAAGCAGTCGCCACGGCAACCGCAACAGATGATGCCGCGGATACCTACATCGTGCACACACAAGCTGATGCCACGACAACCAACCCTAAAGATGCCACGGCAACCAAAGCTAAAGACATTCCGGCAACCACTGCAAAAGCCAAAGGTAAAGCACCTATGCCTGAATCAACTCCTACGGAATCATTTTCTAATTTTTCAGATTCGGACGAGTCCTCCATTGCACCAACAAAGACCGCACCAATTGAATCCTCCAAGAGAAAAGCCAATAATATTAATGAAGAGGACGATGAGGACAACCCCGTACGAGGATCGATTCCACCACCGGCAACAAGAAAACAACCATCGCGTTCAAGCAAGAGAATCAAAACACCGACCAAAAGGAAACTAATCATCTACGATGACGAACTCTCGGAGTAAGTCCTTGTATGCATTTTATTTTTTGTTACTTTTATTTTTCTTTAATGCATGCATTGAGGACAATGCCTCACTCGAGTTTGGGGGGGGATTGTTATTAGTAGTTACCATGTTTAGTTACATTCATCTTAAGTATTACATTTAGGATACATAAATTGCTTGCCATGCCTTTAATTGGAACAAGAATTGCTTAGATTTGATGAATATCCGATGATGACTTTGCCAATGCACTTAATTGATAGAATTTTTATTCTAGGATAACCATGGAAAAACTTAGAATTTTACTATGATGCTAATTTTGATGAAACACTGTTGTGGTTTGATTGATTTAAGGAATTCTAGTGAACTTAGGTTGATAATTAACAAATTGGGGGATTAGAATAAAAATTGGATGAATGCTAGAGGTGCCCAAAATTGGCTCTAGCATGTGCTAAAAAAAATTAGCATCGCTAGAGGTGCCCGAAACTGGCTCTAGTATGTCTTAAAAAAATTTGATAGCTAGAGGTGCCTGAAACCGGCTCTAGTCGAATAAATTGACTTAAGAAAACTAAAAACAAAACACTAGAGGTGCCCAAAACTGGCTCTAGTTAAAACATGTTAAAAAGAACCCAATAAAGTAATTTGAAAACCAATTGTTTGCATATAATCCGGAAAATCAACTTGCACACAACTCCGCACACACTCACAGACATTATAGTTTGATTCCGAGTAATTCCTAAGTTTTCCAAAAAAATAAAAAGCCAATCATACTTTGTGCCCCTGTTCAGAGAATTGAAATCAAGTTCAAAGCTAAGTTTGTGAAAATTGAAGTCTTGGCCAGGTAATTATGAGTTTGCATTGCTTGAGGACAAGCAATAGTTAGAGTTTGGGGTATGATAAGTGTTCAAAAGTACTATTTTTCTTACCCTTTTTACTCATATTATTGTTAGACTTAGGCTCATATTAGTTGCATAATTAGCCATTCATGCATTAATCCATGTTTCCTTCCATCGTTGAGCTTGATTACATAACTTGGTAGTTTTGTGGGAAAAAATGCTGCTTTTGTGTGTTTTGTGTGTATATGCAGGATCACTTGCCAAAGCAAGGCTAGAGCTAGTTGCCAGGGCAATGCATGAAGGATATGCCGAGCTAGTAGCCAGGGCAATACATGAAGGAGACGTCGAGCCAGTTGCCAGGGCAATTGTCGACAAGAGCAAAGGTGATATGGTAGTCGAAATTGATGACTAGACAAGCCCAAGATGGCGTGGAGCAAAACCCAATCCCAAAGGAATTTGATTTCCATGAAGAGATTAAAGAAGAATTAAATTCCAAGAAGATAGGAGAAGTTCTAGTAGGAATATAATTATAATAAAGAATTATATTCTTTAAAGATAATTTAATTCCAACTTATCTTCCTCCTCAAAGAAGGACTTTGACCTAGCCCTATAAATAAGAGGCCATATCGTCAAACTCCATAGAGAGCAAGAGAGGGGAATTTCGACAACTCCAAGGAGGGCAAGAGGAGAGAATTTTCTACAAGCATCTAGGGCAAGGAGGATTTCGACAAGCCTCATTCTTCATCCTTTTCTTTCTTGTTCGATTGGGTTCATGCTAGGGATTATTTATCTTGTGATTCTTTGGAACCTAGCCATGAACTAAATCTATTTGGCTATGGTTATTGTGTTTTGTGGTTGTGAGAAACTATTGGATTTTGTTTAGGTAATAAGAGTTTGCACTTTTCTATTCAAGGTTTATTCATTCTTGGTTCTTATTCTTGTTTGCGAGTGAATTGGGACAGGATCTCGTAACTTCATCTATTTATCTAATATTGGGAGAGTTAGATTCAAGAAACGAATGAATATGATCTTTATTAAATCTATTGATGGTGAAGATTAATCCGGCTTAGGAATAAGTCAAGGATTTCAACGACTAAGAGGAGTGCAAGATTGGTTGTTGTTCACCCTTGATTCACGCAGGGATGTATTATCAAGGACTGCACAAGTAGCTAGAGTTTCGACTTAGGGATAAGAAGAAACCATTGAAGAATGCTCTGCCGAGCCTTGAAGGTTGCTGCCCAGACGCCCAAGTAGTTGCCCAACTAGTCGCCCAGGCAACCATCGATTAGTTGCCCAGGCAACCCCGTTGTGCAAGTTGCCACGGCAACTGAGTTGCCCGTGCACTCTTTTACCAAGACGATCCAATCGGCTATCACACCTCAACTCATGATAACCTGGCCTATCTCTCTCTCATTTGATCTCATTTATTCTTTTACTTTATTGCCTTCTAGTTTAGTTATTAGTTAAACCCCTATAATCCTTTATTTGTGTTTTTACTTTTTACAGTGAAAGAGACTAGATTATTGAAGTTGCACCAATCCCTGTGGAGACGATATCTTTTATACTATAACTTGCGACGTGTATACTTGCACATTTGCGTAGCACTTATTACGCGCAACAGTAAGTTCCTATATGCTTTAGCACAAAATAAACCATATTCACATGATATTCTAGCTTTCTAGGGTTACCGCATGGCTCAAAAGGGTAGGCTCTTATGTTTGCTACATGCATGTTTGGTGCTAAAAGGGTACCCGAACTATCCTTGTTGTCCCCTGCTAAAGGTAGCAAGGCCCCTGATTTTAATATCCCAAAATTCAGTCTAGTCAAAATTGGGTTTCGGCGATTCGAAAACCCTAAACCAAAAAGTTTAAATATTGCATCAATATTTATTATGTATTAATTTTGCTGTTAAGGGATCTTACTTGAGTCCATTCATAGTTAGAGGTTTCGTTGAAAATGTTGACAATATTTATTTTTGGCTAGGTGTATCAATACAGTAGGACTTGTATCGGTACGATCCAACTATTTCCTAACTAACTTACCGAATTGGAGCTAACCGTATCGATACAGCCAGAAGGGTATCGATGCGGGTCCCTGTCAAAAACTATTTTAAAGACTAAATTGGAAAGTTTGAAAGATGGGGATGATTCACCTATTTGGTTGCCACCCATACCACGTGGGATCATCTGAAATGTTGGAAAGATGATAAGTTGATTATCAATTGCCTTAGGATTTGTAAAAATACATGAAATGATAGGAAATGAATAGTTTAAGCTTACCTTCACCAAAGGGAAAGCTTTTCATTGGCTCCTTTAAGAGGTGGGAAATGATTAAGAATTATAGTGTACTAAATGAATAAAAGAAAGCTCTCATCCTTGCTTTGCTATCATCGTAAACAAAGTTCACCCTTTTGTCTTGAAAACAAGCAAGCATCTCCCTTGTTGTCTTCGACCTCTAGCTAAAGCACACACCTCTCCGATTGAGCCCCTTAAATCCAAGCTTTCTTTGTTTCAAGAATTTCATTGTATAGCCATCGGTTGGGTAAATGAAAGCCCTAAATCTATTTTTGATTCTATTGACTATTGAATGTCCAATTTCGAGTTATGATCCCCAAGCTAAGCCCTTGTTCTTCAAGTTTCAATCCATGAATTTAATGAATAGCTAATGGTTATTCCAAGCTTAGAAATTTATATTGATGTTGTTATATCGATTGTAACATTTTCTTACTGATTTCTCCTAGCTCAAGAATTGGAAGAAGCTAGCCCATCGTCTCCAAAACAAGCTAGGAACAAGGGAATTGCAATCCGAGAGCCGTAGGAGCTTCAAAATTCAAGGTAAGTGTAGTCAGAGTCTCGAGAGTTAGCTAGGTGCCATCTCGAATCATTGGTCATTGCTTATTGTATTGCTAACCATTGTATTGAAGGTTTTTGCATAAAACCCTTTTAAAAGTCACATAGGTAAGAATGGGTAAGTACTACATTGAAATCATGTCTGAAACACCAGTATGATTATCATGCAAAATATTGAAGCATTGTTGTGTTAAGCTATTGAGTATTAATATCGATTATTGGATATTTTTATCGAAATATTGATATATGTTTCTTGCTATTGAATAACTGTATCGAATCATTGTTACTGGATCATTTCTATTGAACTATTTTTATCGAATCATTGTTATTGATACATTTATATTGGATTGTTGGTTATTGAACCTTGGGATCGAAAGTATTGGATACAATTGGCATGCCATAGAATTCATGAGCTCATTGGTACATGTACAGGCTAAGGTCTTTATTGTGGTGTGGTATAGGGATGTTGATGTGTATTGGTCAAAATGGTGTGACAGAGGGCATATGACTAGACCATTATTGATATTGGTGATGAGGTGGGATTCGTGTATCTACATACCGTGAAATTGATCCAAGGAAACCATTGAGTATTGCTATCTGTAAAACCTACATTGATTTTGATATAACAAATTTTATAAGGGCTTGTTTGCATATACAAATAAATTTTTAAATATTTGAAAAACGCACTTAATTAACAAGTATTTGAACCAAAAGAACCTTCATGTCAAAAATATTTCAAGTTTTCAAATTTTTTCTAAGTATTTTTAAGCCAAACTTTAACTCTACGCCCAGGCGTATCGATACGCTTAAGTCGTATCAATACAATTTTCCTTCACTGGAATTCCAATCGATAAAAGTGTACCGATACGGTTAACACCATATTGATATGATATTCATCTGGGCAAGTTTTCAAGCTATAGAGTACCGATATGGTAGGTCACTGTATCGATACGATTTGATGATGTTTGATAAATCTTTGCATTTAATGGTTTCGACTGTTGCTTGACAATTATTAGAATCAAAAAATTTTAAAGGACCGTTAACCGTATCGATACGCTCCCATAGCGTACCGATACACTTTTTGTTAAAAACCAACCAAGGATTCTAGTGAGCAAAATCTGTATCTATACGGTATATGAGTATCAATACGCCTCTTGATTTACACTTGAACCGTACCGATACGCCTTCCCGCGTATCGATACGCCCCTGGTTTTTCAATCACAACGTCTTTTTTTTCTTTAAGATAGGTGTCGATACGGTCACAAGGGTACTGGTACGTTGGGCAGTTGAAGAGCATTTATTGCGCCAAAAATGCAGCCCAACAGCTAGATTAATGATCTCAACAACCCAAACGGCTAAAATTTAATGCAAAAGTATAAAAGCAAGTCTTCAAAGCACCATCAACAACTATTGAACCCTTAAGCAACATCCAAGCAATTAATCCAAACCCTTTTGCCTTAGAGTCAAATTCTTTGCACCCTAATCATTTGTGTTCTTTATAGTAAATCTTTATTTGGAGTTTAGGTAGTGTTTTGATTGTAATTGGGCAATATCCATCTTGTGAGAGATATTTTTTAGATTGCCAATTTCTTCTTTGTATTGAGAGATTTCTTGGGTCAATCTTTGGGTAGAAAGATTGACCGATTGTAAAGGTTACCTCCTAAGCCTAGAAAAGGGGAAGAAAATCTAGTGGATTTTGTTGAAAATCCTTAGTGGGAGCTAAGGTAGTGGATGTAGAGCTTGTTAGAAGCTTGAACCACTATAATTGCCTTTGTCCTTCATTTTTCAATTTCCAATTTGCTCCCTCCAAATTTTAAATAGCCAATTCACCCACTCTTGGCCAAATCACTATCATTTGATCCGCTCAACAATTGGTATTAGAGCCTAACTCTTTGAAGGCTTCACATCCACAAGAGGCGAGCCTTGAAGAGTGTTGATCATCCATCTATTCATTTCCATGGCTTCTACCTCCGAGAAAAATCTATACGAGTCACAATCGATCATAAAGCCACATTACTTCAATGGGGATAACTATCCCTATTGGAAAAAACTGAATGAGACTCTTCATCAAATCCATCGACTATGTCCTTTGGGATGTAGTAGAAGATGGACCGGCCATTCCGATGAAAAGAGATGATGAAGGAAGACTTTTTTCCAAACACAAGGGTGGAGATGACCGATGAAGATTGGAAAAAACTCCAAATCAACGATAAGGCCCTACACATCTTGTTTTGTGCACTCAATCTTGACATGTATGCCAAGATTTCTTCGTGCACAAGTGCAAAAGAGGTGTGGGACAAGTTAGAGACCACTTACGAGGGCACCAACGATGTGAAGGATACCAAGATCGGGATCCTAAATCTAAGCTACAAGAAATTCAAGATGGAGCTGAATGAAAGCGTCTCCAAGATGTTCGATAGGTTCTTGGTTATTGTAAATGGTCTCAAGGGCTTTGGTTACCGAAGACAAGCTTGTTCGGAAGCTACTCTACTCTCTTCCCGATCATAAGATAGGAAGAGAACCAAAATCATCGAGGCAAAGAACTTGAAGACATTGACGCTCGATGAGTTGGTAGGATCTCTTCTTACACATGAAATCATGAAGCAAAGAAGAGAAGAAGAAAATAAAAGAAAAGAGAAAAGGGTAGAAAAGCATGAGGTGGAGAAGAAGAAGCAATCGATTGCTCTCAAAGCCTCTCTACCACAGGAGGAGAGCAACTCAAGTGAAGAAGATGCATTTGAAGAATTGCCTATAATAGCCAAATAATTCTCTCGGTTCATGAAGTCCAACCGGGGAAGGAAGTTCCAAAGAAGAAGAGACTTCAAGAACAAAAGAAAAGAAGAAGAGAAGGATCAACTCATATGTTATGAGTGCAAGAAACCGGGCCACATTAGGTCGGATTGCCCTCAACTTAAGAAGAAGGGGTTCGATAAGAAGAAAAATATGAAGGCCCATGTTGCTACTTGGAGCGATGAGGAATCATCATCTGATGGAGAACATAACGAAGTAGCAAATCTTTGCCTCATGGCCATTGATGGCGATCCTAAAGTAAACCTTAACTCATCTAACTTTGAGTTTACATTTGATGAGCTTCAAGATGCTTATGATGAGTTACAAGAGGTTTATGATGAATTGGTAGAAAACATAAAGAATCAATTTTGAAAAACAAAAAATTAATTTCTGATTTGAAAACTCAAAATGATTCTTTATTCAAAACCAATTCGGATTTTGAAAAGAATATTTAGGTTTGAAAGATGATTTAAAATATTTTCAAAATGAAAATGTTGATTTAAACAATCTTCTTTCTCAAATTCATGATGAACACTACAAAGTGGTGAATGAGCTCAACGAACTCAAAGGTTCTTTAAAAGTTGGTTCTTCTAGTTTTGAAAATGGTGAATCTTCCAAAACCAACTATGTAAAAAGAAACGTTTTTAACTACAAACAAAGAAACTCTCATAGGCATCCTATAGGTAAAAGAATTAGGAATGTATGGGTTCCTAAGGAACTTGTAACTTCTAATAATATTCATGCTATTTCTTCTTGGATTCCTAAGGGAACCAAGTACTTGGGAGCTAACTCACATGGACCCAAAATGGTTTGGGTACCAAAAATTAAGAACTAATCTTTGTTTGTAGGGGGAGCATTGCTACAAGGCCAAAGCTTCAAGTCAAAACTCTTGGTATCTTGATAGTGGATGCTTAAGACATATGACCGGCGACAAGAGTGGATTCATGGTGCTCAAGCCAAAGAGTGGTGGAGTGGTGACTTTTGGTGACAATTTTAAGGGCCACAATGAGGATATTGGCTCTATTGGTAATCTCTCCTCTATTCTTATTGAATATGTCTTGTTTGTCAATGGTCTTAAGCATAATTTGTTGAGCATTACTCAATTGTGTGACAAGGGTTTTAATGTTCATTTTAATGTTAATGGGTGTAAAATTGTGAACATTAAAACAAATGAAATAATGCTCATTGGTTATCCTATAGGTAACATTTACATGGTGCATCTAGATGACATACATTCATCCCATGCATGTTTGGTTGCTAATGATGAAAATGATGCATGGTTGTGGCATAGGAAACTAGGGAATGCTAGTATAAGTGTTTTAGAGAAATTAGTTTCCCAAAATCTAGTTAGAGGTTTAGCTAAGTTAAAATTTACATTAGATAAAATTTGTGATGCTTGTGCTAAGAGTAAACAAAAATGGACTTCATTTAAATCCATTAATGTTGTTTCAACTAGTAGGATATTACAATTGATCTATATGGATCTCTTTGGGCCTATTAGGACAACTAGCTTGGGTGGAAAATCATATGCATATGTGCTTGTTGATGATTTTTCTAGATACACTTGGGTTCTCTTTTTAAGCACTAAAGATGAGGCTTTAGAAAAATTCATCACGTTTTCAAAAATCACTCAAAATGATCTTGGTCAAAAAATTTATCATATTAGAAGTGACCATGGAACCGAATTTCAAAATCTAGGTTTTGATGATTTTTGTAACTCAAATGGTATTAGCCACAATTTTTTCGCACCTCGCACTCCTCAACAAAATGGGGTAGTTGAGAGGAAAATTGTTCTTTAGAAGAAATGGCTAGAACCATGCTTTGTGAAAATAATTTACCTAAGTATTTTTGGGCAGAAGCCACAAACACGGCATGTTACATTATAAATCGAGTAATGATTAGGCCTATTTTAAAGAAAACTCCTTATGAGATTTTAAAATCAAAGAAGCCTAACATTAGCTATTTTCATCCTTTTGGATGTAAGTGTTTTGTTTTAAACAATGGAAAAGATAACTTGGGTAAATTTGATGCAAAAAGTGATGAAGCAAATTTTCTTGGTTATTCTTTAAATTCAAAAGCCTATTGAGTCTTTAACAAAATAACCTTAGTTGTAGAAGAGTCAATTCATTTGGTTTTTGATAATAACCTCCTTCCGAGGAAGGATTCTTGTGATGATGATGATGTAGGGATCATTGATGGTGGTCAGCCATCAAGGGTGGAAGAGGTTCCAACCAAGGAAGAAGCACAAGTTCCTCTTATTGAAGCTCTAAAGGACATGACCATTGAGGAAAAGGAAGTGAGCTACCCAAGGGAACTCAACTATGTCAAAGGTGGTGAAATCTTGGGTGATCCGTCCAAGGGGGTAACCACTCGATCCTCTCTTAGATTAATGAACCATGTAGCATTCATTTCATTCATTGAGCCTAAAAATATCAAAAAAGCATTAAAAGATGATTTTTCGATATTGTCTATGCAAGAAGAATTAAATCAATTTGAGAGGAGTAAAGTTTGGACATTAGTTATTAGGCCTAGTAATCAATCTACTATAGGAACTAAATGGGTCTTTAGAAACAAACTAGATGAGAGTAGTAACATAGTGAGAAACAAGGCTATACTTATTTCTCAAGGTTACACTCATTAAGAGGAAATAAATTTTGATGGAACTTATGCAACCGTAGCTAGGATGGAAGCTATTAGGATGTTTCTTGCATTTGCATGCTTTCATGATTTCAAGCTTTTTCAAATGGATGTTAAAAGTGCATTTTTAAATGGTTTTATTAATGAAGAAGTGTATGTTGAACAACCACCGGGTTTTGAAGATCCAAATTTTCCAAACCATGTTTTTAAATTAACTAAAGCTTTATATAGTTTAAAACAAGCTCCTAGATCTTGGTATGAAAGGCTTTCAAACTTTTTAATTGAAAAAGGCAAGGTGGATACTACACTTTTCATTAAAAATATGGCAATGACATCTTAGTAGTTCAAATTTACATTGATGATATTATCTTTGGTTCTACTAATGAGTTTTATTGCTAAGAATTTTCTAACCTAATGCAAGGTGAGTTTGAGATGAGCATGATGGGGGAGCTCTCATTTTTCTTGGGGCTCCAAATCAAGAAAAGGAAGGATGACACCTTCATCAATCAAGCCAAGTACATCAAGGATGTGCTCAAGAATTTAGGCTTAGAGAACATAAAGCGTCAAGCCACTCCAATGAGCTTATCTATTAAGCTTGACAAAGATGAAGGTAAGTGTGTCGATTATAAGCTTTATAGTTCAATGATTGGCTCTTTGTTTTACCTTACTACAAGTAGACCCGATATCATGTTTAGTGTTTGCTTGTGTGCTAGGTTTCAAGCTAGCTCTAGAGAATCGCACCTAATAGCCATTAAGAGAATCTTTAGATACCTTAGAGATACACCTAGTTTAGGTCTTTGGTATCCTAGAGACTCATCCTTCAACCTTCATGCTTATTCGGATGAGAATTATGGGGGATGTAAGATAGATAGGAAAAGTACCTCCGGAACATGCCAATTCCTAGGTAGTATGATCGTATCTTGGTTCTCTAAGAAACAAAATAGCGTAGCCTTATCTACCACTAAAGCAGAGTACATATCTTTAGGGAGTTGTTGTGCTCAAGTCCTTTGGATAAAGCAACAACTCTTAGACTATGGTGTTGAAGTAGATACCATGCCCCTTAAGTGTGACAATACTAGTGTCATTTGTCTCACTAAGAATCCCATCCAACACTCTAGAACAAAGCACATAGAAATAAGGCATTATTTCATTAGAGATCATATCTTGAAAATGATGTAGTTCTAGAGTATGTCGATATCTTGAACCAATTAGCGGATATATTTACCATACTATTAGATAAATAACATTTTTGAACCCTTAAGAGAGAGTTAGGTTTAACAAGCTTTCCTTGACCCTTTAGAGTCCCAAAAGACCAAAAATTTGCTTGAATTGATTTGAGTGCCATGTTCATGTAATTTTTGCCTCTCGATGCATCTATGCCTTTAGTTAGGGGGAGTATGCATATGTTTTAGTCCATATATCTTGCTCATATATCATTCACATGCATTTAGGCTCGTCCAAAGTTGAATTTTTGGACTTATTTTTGTCCAAAATGCATTTTTTGGCAAAGGATTATCGATACGAGTAACATCATATCGATACGGGTTGCTATTTGGGCTTTGATACAGTTGGCACTGTATCGATATAATCACGCGTATCGATATAGTTTGAAAACCGTACCGATACGGTAGATTGATACGCTTCGTCAGCGTATCGATACGGTATACGTAAACTCTTTAAATTGGGCTTTTAAGAGATATCTACTTTAATTAAATTCAAATCCCCTTTTCTCTCAAAACCCTAACCGAAAACCGCTATAAATCCCTCTAATCTCATTGTTTTATCACACCAAACTTAAAATTCTTTGAGGGTTTTTCATCAAAACATCAAGGCTCAAGCTTTGTTAGCAACTTTGTGCACCGTGCATCCTTCATTCCTCCAATTTCCGATCTCAAGGTATAAAACCCCTTTCTTTTCTTTTTAATTTCCTATATTGTTTTCAATTGCTTTTTGTATAGAAAATATATATTTAGTATGGGTTTTGAAGTGTTTGCAAAAATTCTTTAAAATCTGAAAATTTTTGTTTCGAATATAAAATTATATCTTATATTTTTCAAATCTGTTTTTCAAATTTATTTTTCCAAAATTTTTTATACTTTTATATATTTTTAAAACCTAAAATATAGTGTTTTCACAATACCTTGAATTATTGGAATATTTATTGGATCGAATATGATGATAATTGCATACATTGTTTTTGAATGTTTTTGATATTTTTTAGGCTTATAATGGGGTTGAAAAAGAGACCAAGAAAAGAGGTACTATCAAGTTCATCAAATACCAATACCGAACCCGAGTGTATTTCAAAACCAAACATTGGCTTTATAATTCAAAATAATTTTCAAACACTTTCGGCTATGGCCCATTATAAACAATATCAAGGTTTTACAATTCGGGATGAGCGAGTTGTTTCAATCCCCTTTCTAAACTCAGAACATTTTAAACTTGAATACTTTGGGTTGTTAAAACAATGGAAATTATTAACTTTTTTAAACCTCCTCCCGTCTTTATATCGAAACCTTGTTTTAATCTTCTTTTAAAATGCCCGGTGTATTCTTGATGGTGAAAAAGAACGTGTGATTGCTATTGAATCTTACTTTATGAACAAAAATTTTTGAATTGATCAAGAAGTTTTATGCAACATTTTTGGTTTTGAAAACATTGGGATAGATGATGAACATTCTTTGGGCCACACACAACTAGGCTTTGTAACTGTCCTTGATGCCCATGATCGTATCCTCCATCTTATCATCTCTTGGTGGATTCATCATGATGCAAGCACTTTAAATATGATGTAAGGATTTGGTTAAGTTTTAATTTTACCTTGAGCCGGTAAGGATTAATTCAAACATTTGGTCAACGTCCTTTAAGCTCGGACTGTTAAGACACAAATGTCGGAAATAATGACTACCTCCCTTTTTATGAGTGAAGTTAATTAACATGTAAACCAAATGGGCCAAATGATAACAAATAAAATGAATGTCAAATAAAGGCTTGAAAATTAAACACGCAAAGACCCATTAAAATCCCTAACCTAAAAGCCCCAAATAATGGGGATTTAATTAGTGATCTAATTGTTAATTAGGTGATTCTATTATTAACCCTAAATTAATTAACCCTAAAATGCTAGAAATCCCTAACAAATTATGAGTTATCCTGTGATATGATAATTAATTCGATTAATTTTTAACTAGTATTCCAATAAGCCCATAATACTATTTAAAATAAATCAAGTTAATTAATCATGGTTTTAAAATTAAATGTCAATCTAAACTTGCAATTGATTTTATCCTCAATGTAATTAAGAAATGTTCAATTAATTTAATGAATTTAACATTTATCTTAATGAGCCGGAGATAAATTTAAATTCACTAAGTTAATTCGAACATAAGTCTAGCTAAGGCTCTCAAGAATCTAATCATAGAATTAACTTAATTAATTTAAGGATTGTGCCCTTATTAGACGAGCACACGACCTAAATTAATTAAATTAATTCCTAAACTAATCTAAAACTAACTTAACAAGCCCTAAAACCCAAAACAAAGCCAAGCTCAAACTAAGCAAACTAAGCACCCTAAGCCCAAGATGAAACAAATAAATGTATAATATAAATTATAACCATATAACCAAATATTATATACTATGAAAATTTAAACTTTACAAAAATTATATTAAATACTTTTAAAAAACTATATTGTATATAAATTCTACAAAAACTTTATACATTATATATTAAAAATATATACATTATATACTAAGTAAAACTATATATTATGAAGAAGACCAAATTATATATATTATATAAAACTATATTATATACATAAACGTATTTCATATATTAAGAGAACTATAGGTTATACAAACTACTTATTAACTTTTATAAAAACTACATGCTATATACATATTAAACGTATCGGAAGCATGCATATCAAGCCACATAAAACAATATTAACAAGAAATTAAAGCACAAACACAAAAATCAAGACTGAAATGCCCAAAGAAACAAATCTCATAACAGAAATTAAAGCATGTAAAAGAAAAAAAGGCGATATGGCATAGTCCCTGAAATTCTAGGGACTATGAGAGTAATGAAAAAAGCAGAAGCCCTTATCGGGCATGATTAATCAGGACGGAAGGACCGATGGAGAGATTTACCTATGCGGAAGCCCTCTATATGCAATTAAGACGAGGTGGAGGGATTTATACAGTAATTATACCAATTTAATAACAAGGGTCGGTTATATAAGACAAAAAAATTAAAAACAAAAGGAAAGCTTTATAACACACCCCTTGGCCTTCTTCTTCCTCCCAACACAGTGATGAACACCGCTGTGTGTTCATCCCCAAACTCAGAAATCGACAAAGAAACCCAAAAATCGTTGCAGTTTTTAGAAACTGGCGAGGCTCCACTGTGTCGGCTGTCGTTCGCCGGTGACCCCAAAACCACCCCGATTTCAACTCCTTTCTTCTTTATAAAACCAAATCTACCCTTTTTTCTTTGAAAACAATGAGAAAACCCCTCATTTCTTTAAAACAAAAATGAAAGCCCCTTTGTTCCAAAGAGAAACAGGGATCAAAAACCCAACCCCTCTCAGGCCTTTCCTTTTCCGATTCACCACGCGCAACCACTAGGGAGGCTAGGTGGCTTATTATCGAAGGAGAAAGGACACGAAACGAGGGAGATAAACCGAACATGTGAAGGAAAAAACCCTAAATCTATGTTTATCTATGCTTTCATTTAAAAGAGAAGAAAATGGATATACCTCAAAACTGCTCTAGGCTTTTTGCTTTGTTCTCTCTATTCCTTTTTCAATTGCCGAATAAATTATACAATAGTTTACGGCTTTGTGTTGTATAGCCTCTGATATTACAATCATTTAAGAAAAAAAAGGCCATATAAATTGTCATTGGTTGATCTGTTATCCCTTGTTTTTATTCATGCCATTCTCTAATTTGGTTCTTTTGCTCCCTGAAATCTGAATATGTCGTTGCTCCTGACATTCTTGTTTGTTTGCATGTGACAAGAAGAGGGGACTAGCCCTGGTTGCTGGTGTGACTGTTAGCGTGGCAATTGATGTGGCAGAGCAATGGCGAGGTGGTGTTGGGTCCCCAGTCTGCTTCGGCCGACGTGGAGGCGATGTTGGAAGAGAAATGTACGCAGACGTATGATGCACGCGCGTGTGAGGGTGCTGTAAAGCCGTACATGGGGAGTTACAAAGCCGCGCGTGGGGAGTTGCCAAGATGCGCGTAGGGGAGCATACAGAATCTGGAAGGTTCCTTAGCTGTATCTGGACCGTTGATGATGTCTTCGATCTGACGGCTGAGATGCTGCGGCGCCAGGATAACAAGGGCAGCAGCTAGGCTTTCTTCTCAGAATGTGACCCGGACCGTTAGATCAAGATTTGATCTAACGTCCATTGTTTGCCTGCGTAAGATGGAAGGTAGATAGGGTTAAGGTTACTGATTGTTGGGTCAAAAATGGGCCATGTAATATTTATTTTTGTAAATAGATTGTTTTATTTAAATGGCCTTTTATTTATTTAATAGTTTATTACTTAATTTTTAATTTTTTAGTTTAAATTTATAATAATAATAATAATAATATAATAGAATTAACGGTAACACTAATAACAAGGCATGATAAAAATAATAATACTATAACAATCATAACACATTAATTATATTTTTGGATTTTCAATGATACGAACTAGATGAAAAGAGAATTAATCATCACACATATATATATCACTAATGGATAATAATAATAATAACACATATATATCACTTAGTATTTTCTTTTTGGGGTTTTATTTTTTTAATTGGATGACAAAGTTGTAACAAAAATAAGGTAATAGAAAGATTGGATATTAGAAGTTAACGATAGCATTTTTTGATGTCTTGAATCACATAAATAGTATTAAACAAAGCCCAACGTATATATTTATATGGATAGTAGTAAATATAAGCCTCTTATTGTTAAAAAAGAACAAAAATAAAACGAGCCCACCCCGGACAAAATTAGTGATTACAGATGGCCTCTTTTCTTATACTTGTGCAACAAGGATAAAGCAAATACCATAAGCACTAATTTTGTCCTCCTTCCCTGTCGGACGATTTGCTCTTCCGAAGCAGCAATGAACAAATCCAAACTTGCTTCCTCAGAGTGGTGAAAACAACTGGGTGGCAATGGCATGTCCTTTCTAAACGGCAGCGAATAGACTAGTTATCAAACGACTCATTCCTCCGAAGTGGCGGCGAACGAATCTAAATAACTTGTTTTCCCAAAATGGCAGAAAACAAACAGGTAACGTTGGGATGTCCTTTCGAAACGGCAGCAAACAAGCCAACTAACCTTCAAATGACTTATTCTCCCAAAATAGCTGTGAATGAATCTAAATAACTTTACTTTCCCGAAGCAGTAGAAAGCAAAACTGGGTGGCAATGGGATGTCCTTCCAAAATGGATGCAGACAAGCCAACTTGCCTTCAAAAGACCCATTCTTCCGAAATAGCGTTGAATGAATCCAAAAAAATTTTGCTTCCCTAAAGCGGCAGAAAGCAAAGTGTGCGTCTCTCCGAAATGGTAAAGAGCAAATGGTAATTCCTGTCATGAAGGTTCCATTCATCTTGGACCTATATAAACGGGCCTCAACCTTAGGCGGTACTCAATCTTCGTTGTGATTATCTACAAAAAGGGATGCCAAGTCTGTAATGATAAGAGTTAGCATGCTCCTAACCTGGAGATGTCTTTCTAGACATGATGCATGAATGACAACAATCTTAAATTTTCTCAGGCAAATTCTCTCATTGCCCCCTTTTACTTGCCTCGTCCGTTTTTCCTTCTTCGTGATGACGGTGTTTCCTTCCTCACTCGGGTTCACCCTTTATGCCCCTTTTTGAGTTCTTGAACCTTTTTTTCTAAAGCATCTTTTCAATTTTTCACTTTAGAGAATCTTTTTTTTCTTTTCTCTTTTCTTTTTCTTTTTCTTTTCTTCTTCTTCTTTTTCTTTTTTCTTCTTTTTTTCGTTGTTTTTTGTTTCTTTTTCGTTTTTCTTGTTTGTGTTTGCCTTTTTGGGCGCCCTTGCAGGCTTTCGCCCACGGTACCTCGGACTTCAGTATGAATAGTGTTTGATGCCTTTCCACGATAGTTCTTATCAACTTTGCCTTCAATGTCTTTTCACCGTAATTTTGGCGATCTCTTTCTTAACTGGAAAGAACTTGCACTTAATAGGTTAGACCATAGTAATGCCAAGAAATCCTTTGCCTTTTTCCATTCCATGACAACCTACCCGCGGAATAACTATGAAATAAATAAAAGAAACTGGAATATAATTTTATTAATTAGGATAACTTGGGAAGTCATGGCAAACATGAGAAGAGAGAAAGAGGTATAAAAGATCTCAACTGTATGAATGACGTGGACCTATCAACTTCGACAGATTTCTCCCTAACCACCCTTGGTTATCTCCAACGATATAAAGATCGAAGCAAACCCTTTAACCGAAACGAGGCTCGTCAGTTGGATGACGAAACTCAATTCTATCTGAACTGTCCTTTTCGGATTTTCAATTCAGTACCTCATTTGGTTTCAAGGCGCCCATTTTTGGGTTCTCACCTTAAACCCTCCTTTTATTTTTCTTTTTTTTTATTTTTTTATTTTTATTTTTTTACGCGTAATACTTCATGACGGAGTCCGAGTTTATCGGGTTGCTCAATTCTTTCTCGTCCATCTCAGTTAGGATTAACGCTCCTCTAGAGAAGGCCTCTTTCACGACATAAGGCCCCTCCTAGTTTGGCATCCATTTTCCCTGGAAGTCTTTTTGATTCAATAATATCTTTTGAGCACTAGATCTCTCTCCTGAAACTCCCTCGGGGGAACTTTCTTGTTATAAGCTCGCATCATTCGCTTCTGGTACATCTGATTATGGGAAATAGCTTTCAATCTCTTCTCATCAATGAGGTTCAACTGATCAAACCTAGCTTGCATCCACTCGGCTTTGTCCAACTTTACTTCGTTCAAAATTTGAAGTGACGAGATTTCCACTTCGACGGGTAGTACTGCTTTGGTGTCGTATACTAAGGAATACGGCATTGCCCCGGGGGAAGTTCTCATGGATGTTCGATAGGAAAACAAAGCAAAAAGGAGCCTCTCATGCAAATCCTTGAATGTCTCTGTAGTTTTTGCTATGATCTTCTTAATATTCTTATTGGCCGCCTCTACCGCTCCGTTTATCTTGGGGAAATAAACGGTAGAGTTATAGTGTGCAATCTTGAATTGTTCACACACCTCGGTCATCATCTTGTTGTTCAAATTGGAAGAATTATCTGTGATAATTCTTTCAGGCAGACCATAACAACATATAATTTCCTTCTTGATAAACTTGTAGACTGTCACTCTTGTGATATTAGCGTACGAGGCGGCTTCCACCCACTTGGTGAAGTAATCGATGGCCACTAGGATAAAGCGTGCCTATTGGAAGCCTTTGAATGTATCTGACCAATGACGTCCATTCCCCAAGTAGCAAAGGGCCATGGTGAATTTATGGTGTGAAGAGGCACCAGCGGGGAGTGTATCTTATCGGAATAGATTTGACATTTATGACATTTCTTCACATAATTGATGCAATCCCCTTCCATAGTTAACCAGAAATAGCTATATCTCATGATCTTTCTTGCCATCGAGAACCCACTGGCGTGGGTCCTACATAAGCCTCGGTGGACCTCCGCCAAAATGGTTTCAGCTTCCCGAGCACTGACACACCTCAATAGTATCTGATCCTTACTTCTTTTGTACAAAGTTTTCCCGTCAAGGACATACCCCGAAGCTAACCTTCTGATAGTCCTTTTGTCATTATCATCGTCCTCCTTTGGGTAAGTCTGGAACTTGATGTATTGGAGGATGTCAAATTACCATGGGTTACCGTCCTCCTCCTCTTCCAAACTATAGCAATGGGCTTATGCCTCAAAGCTTTGTACTTCAATCGACCTCATCTCGGCTACCCGGCTTGTTTCGAACATAACGACCAGAGTTACCAAGGTGTCGACCATCTGATTATTCTCTCTTAGCAAGTAGGTGAAATTGATTTCTTCAAAATCCTTGGCCAAATCTTAGATCAAGTTGTAGTATTTGATCAGATTTGGATCTCTAGTCTCTCATTATTTTCGAAGCTAATAAATTACTAAAGAGGAATCTTCAAAAACCCAGAGCACCTTGACCTTTCTTTCTATGGCTGCTCGGATTCCCAGGACACATCCCTTATACTCGACTATATTGTTGGTGCAAAAGAACTCCAACCTACTTGTGGAAGGGTAGTAGACATTTTCGGGAGAGACCAAAACTGCCCCTATTCCATGGCCTAAGGCATTCGATGACCCATCAAAATAAAGCCTTCAACCTCTATTCTCAACAGTAGACGTCCCTTCATACAGATCACATATCAGATCATCATCTGGGAAACTAAAATCCAATGGTTCATAACCATTTGAGGCATGGCTTGCTAAAATATCTGCCACCACACTCCCTTTTATCATCTTCTGACTTACATAAACAATGTCAAATTCTGACAAAAGCATCTGCCAAATGGTCACTTTCCCAATTAATGCTGGTGCTTCCATTAAAAACCTCAACAGATCTAATCGGGAGATTAAGCAAGTGGTGTGATACAACATGTATTGTCGGAGCTGCTTAATAGCCCAAACCAAGGTGCAACACAACCTTTGGATCAATGTGTATCGTGTCTCACACTCGGTGAACTTCTTGCTCAAGTAATAGATCGTCATTTCCTTTTTGCATGTGCCATCGTGTTGCCCCCAACACACAGCCTATGGAGCTTTCAAAAACTGCCAAGTACAAAATCAATGGCCTCTCTGGTACTGGTGCTACTAAGATTGGGGGATTGGCCATATACTTCTTGATCTTTTCTAGCGTTTCTTGACATTCTTCATCCTAAACCCTGAGTTATTCTTCTGAAGCAGTCTAAAGACGGGGTCACATTTATCGGTCAACTGGGAGATGTAATTCAACCTTCCCAAAAATCCTTGGACCTCCTTTTGAGTTTAATGAGGCAGAAGATCTTGGATTGCCTTCACCTTGTCTGGATCAATCTCGATACCTTTCTAACTTACCACGAAACCTAAGAGTTTCTCGGATGTTATCGCAAAGGTACATTTGGCGGGATTGAGCTTCAATTGGTACTTTCTTGTCCTCTGGAAGAGTTTTCGCAAATATTTGAGGTGCTCCTCCTCGGTCCGAGACTTAGCTATCATGTCATCCACGTACACCTCAATTTCCTTGTACATCATGTCATGGAACAAGGTCATTATGGCTCTTTGATATGTGGCACCGACATTCTTCAATCCAAAAGGCATCACCTTATAGCAAAACGTGCCCCACATGGTCACAAAAGTGGTCTTCTCCATATCCTTGGGTGCATTTTGATCGGATTGTACCCTAAGAAACCATTCGTAAAGGAAAACAAAGCATGCTCCACCGTATTATCAACCAGAGTATCAATATGAGGCAAGGGGAAGTTATCTTTGGGGCTCGCCTTGTTAAGGTCCCTATAATCCATACACATACGCATCTTCTCGTCCTTTTTCGGCACCGGTACTATGTTAGCCATCCATTCTGGGTACTTAGAAGCTTCTAAAAAACCAGCCTCAAACTGTTTCTTTACCTCTTCTCTAATTTTCAACGACATTTTCTTCCTTATTCTTCGAAGCTTCTGTTGGACAGGCTTGCATGCATTCTGGTCTGATGGGGAGCATATGTGTTACAATATTTGTGTTTAAGCCTGGCATATCCTTGTATGACCACGCAAACACATCCTTAAATTCCACAAGCAACTTCACCAACTCTTGCTAGACTTTCTGCGACAGGTACCCCCGATCCTTACTTCTTTCCTCTCTTTGTCAGTCCCCAAATTCAAAACCTTTATCCTCTCCTGGTGTGGGAGAATTTGCATTTCCTCAGTAGCCATCAATCTTAGCAGCTCATCGAAAATCTCCTCATCCTCTTCTTCCACCTCCGCTAAGTATGTGGGTCGCTCAAAATGTACTTTAGGATTGGGTTCCACATCATTCATACAGTTTATATTAAGAGGCCTGCACGATTTTGAAAATACGCATTGGGAAAGGAAATGTGTGGTTTATGATGTGAACAAATAAATAGGTAAAAGTAAGCAAATGAATAAATAAATAAATAATAAATGAAATAGAATGAAATGAATGTTGTGTTTGCCATTTGAGAAGGAAAATGTTGACATAGTCTATTTCATTTAAAGTAGATAGATATGGCATAGCTGCCCTTTTTACAAAGAATGTATGTTACTTTCGAGAAAAAGTAACGGAATCGTTTTGAGCATTACTTTGACTTATTCCTAGAAAATGTCGGTACGTCCCTAAAGGTCCAGTTGTTGAGCTCTTCTCCTGGGAGGCAAGGGCGAATCTTGGCCAGAAATTGATTAGCCTCGCTCTCGTTGCCAATCATGCCCACATTCATCTCTTCAAAAGCTTCACTGATCAAATCTTCTTGGAGGCACCTCTCTTTTTCTCAGTTTTCCTCTTGGATGTCCACCTCTGGATTCTAAATTCTGCCAGATATGAAGGCACCCTTGAAGTCTCCAGAGGTGATAGGGGCATATGGGATGTCCTCCTCTCTAAGCCTAGCCTTCCTTTACTCTTGCTTCCTCTTCCATTCTTGCCTTTTGTGTAAGAAATTTGGCTTGTAACCGAGTCTGAAGCAGTCAACTTTATGGATCACCTTGATGGGATGAATGCGTCCTTGCAGATTCTTTCCCCAAGCCTTTCTTTTTTTGCTCCTTTACCTAGGATTTCGAACACCACCATCTTAGTGCAATTGGACTGATTAGGGCATGGAATCTTGTTTCCTTCGGCAACAAAGGTAGCATTGACAAGTTCCAAGGCCCTAAAGGCACACTCCATCACTTCCTCATCAGTGCGGATGTACGATGTGTCTGAAGTCACTAAGGCGACGATGTCTTCTACGGTATTCACTATCACTAATTTTCCCTTGGTGATAAACTTCAACTTTTGATAGAGTGATGATGGAACGTCATCGGCCGAGTGTATCCATGGCCTCCCTAACAAGCAGTTATAAGATGGCTGGATATCTATAACCACAAAATCGACCACGTATTCGGTGAGACTAATGAGTAGGGGCACTTCTATCTTCTCGACCACATCTCTCTAGGCCCCATCAAAAGTTCACACCATATTATGAAAGGTCTGCATATGTGAACTGTCGATCGATAGTCACTGTAGTGTAGTTAATGGCATAACATTCAGCGCGGAGCCGTTATCAATTAACACGCCCGGCAACACATGACCTTTGCAGTGGGTAGTGATGTTCAGGGCCTTAGTGGATCATGTACCTTCCCCTTGGGATTTCATCATCACCAAAGGTAATGTGATTAACGTCAATGATATGGCCAACAATCTGATCCAACCTCCTAACTGAGATATCTTTTGCAACATAGGTCTCATTCAAAACTTTTAACAAGGCCTCATGATGCTTCTCTGAGTTCAGTTAGAGATCCAGCATGGAGATTCGAGTTAGCTATCTCCGAAGCTAGTCAACGACGCTGTACTCGATGTGCTTCAAAAACTCTTGAGCTTAAGTTTTTGTGACTGGCACTTTAACTCTCGGTGGTGGGTCATCTCCAAAAACTTTCTCGGGTTAAACTTTGACCTCCTTGTCTTTGTCTTTTGGTTCCTCCGGTGTCTTTGGGTTTTTCGGAGCATAGCATCGGCCACTCCTCGTGAGATGCCCCACATCCTTTACCTCTCCGGCTTTGGGCTCCAAATATTCTTCTTGAATGGGTTTCATCCCTATTTCCACGTCCTCTCCTATGTGTAAACTAAAGGAACCCGGCATTGTGATGCTTGCAGTGTAGTTTTATGGAACCATCTTTGTATCCTTGAAAAGAAATAACCACGGGGAAGCAATTATCATTTTGGGGGCTACCTTCGGTGCACTTTTTTCGCTTAACTTGAGACCGAGAATGAGCGGTCTCTTGCACTATACTTGGTCTCCTGGCTTTCCGATGCACAGACTTCCCCTTCCTTTCTTCCTCTCTCTTCTTCAAAAAACTCAATCTTTTTCCTATCCATCATAGTTTGTATCAGCTAACGAAACTCCTCACAACCTTGAATCTCATGATCTTTTGATTGGTGGTATTCACAATACGGGCCACAACCTTCTTCTACAATAACCATTCCCCGGTCAATAAGGTGTGCCATGCACAACTGTTAGAAAACCCACCTTAACAATGACTGAACCTCGTACACGTTCTCCTTAGTTTTTTTGGCATTCTCGTCTTCAATAGCATGCATGCCTTAGCTTCCGTGATTTGGTAGGGGATTGTTAGTCTTGCTTGGTTCTCCCAATTATAAAACCCCGATCTAGATTAAGTTTTAAACAAACTTCTTGAACGCCACACAATTTTTGATCTAATTCCCCGGATCATCGACATGGTACTCGCAATGAACCTTGAGGTCATACCATGCTTGGTACGGTGTGTTGTAAGGAGTAACATGATAAGGACGAACCAAATCAGCCTTGTACAATTGTGAGTAGAGCTCCTTGTACGAGGTTGGCAAATGAGTGAAGGATCTCTTCTCCCTTTTCTTCATGGGTCCCTTGTCTTCTCTCTTGTTGAAGTTTCTAGAATTCCCTGCTGGGGCCTGTGGCTGGGAGATGGTGAAGTTCTTGGTTGCCTCGAAGGTGTTTGTATTGTTCACCTCATGGTCTTTTTTCTTGTATTTCTTCCGCAAATAATCCCTTCCATCGATCTATCTGCTCTTGATGGCCGCATCAATGCATTCGCCAGTCATGACCATCTTCGTAAAATTGCTAATAGGGTTGCTGATCAATCGATCATAAAGCTTCTTTTTTAGCGTATCTACAAACATTAGGGAGATCTCGTGCTCGTGAAGTGGTGGTTGGACCTGTGATACCACATCATGCCATCTCTGAGCGTATTCACAAAGAGTCTCATTGCACTTTTGTTTCATGCCTTGCAACATTAGTTGGTTGGGGACCATGTCGGTCACATGCTTATACAGATCAGTGAAAGCTTTCGCCAGATCCCTCTACGACTTAATTTGAGCCCCTGGTCAGTTGATTATACCACCTCGAAACAGATCTTACTAAAGTATCTTGAAAATAGTGAATTAAGAGTTTCTCATTGTTGGTAAATCCAACCATCTTCCAGGAAAACGTCACTACATGAGCAGACGAGAAGGTGGTTCTATCAAACTTCTCAAAATCGGGGGTCTTGAACTTATAGGGGATCTCTACATCGGGGACCAAGCTGAGTTCTCTAGCATTTAACCCATAGGAGCCATCATCGTCTTCCTTCACTCGGAACTTTTCCTCTAGGTCTTTCTGAGTATCTTCTAATTGCTTAGTGAATTCTGCCTTCATTTGGTTCATCTTCTCTAACTCATCAAAGTCTGGAATATTGTCCCTAACAACTTCGAGATTCCTGAAGGTCACTCCCGGTTGAGTCTGGGTAGCTAGACCAATATGAGAGAAGGATGCCCTTATGGGGGATTAAGAGAATGGTCAACGAGCATAGGGTTCTAGGTGATCTGGGGATGATGGTGATCTCCCGAGTTTTGGGTAGGATTCTCAAAGGTACTTTTGCCCCTCGGGTCAGGTCCTAGTCGATCTTGCAGCAGCTGAGATATTTCCTTCATCATGTCCTACTGAGACTTGATGATGGTGTCCTTTAACTCCTGTTGGGCTCGTTCCAACTGGCCATGTAGGTCTACCTCCAACTTGGCAAAGCTCTCCTTCATTTGCTTGGATCGTGAGCAGGTGCGATAAGGGTGTGGAATGATGACAATTTTTAAGAAGCAAAAATGCAATCTTTCATTAACAAAAACGTAAATGATTATTAGCTTTTAGCAAAGAATGTAAATGAAAGAATCATGTATGAATGCAAAGAGCGGCATTGAGTTTGGCAAATATCATCGTTAAACAACTTTCATTAACAAAAACGTTGTCTTGTTACAATAACTTAAAGAGAACCAACTACACATATGGCTTCAGGGTAGTATCAAGGTCAATGATCTCACGTAGAATCCAAACTATCATTTCTCCTTCCTCAGAATCATCATCCACACAGTCATAGAGTCGGTAGCGTCTTCTGCCAGAATATGTACTTTTCAGGCATCCTCTTGCATATGGGTCATCCAATGTGCCAGCTCTTGTTCTTGCCACCAAATTGTATAGGCAGTAAAGTGTAGTTGCTCCAAACTCGGCGTCGGGTGTACTTGAATTGCTCCTCTAAGGCTTGCCAAGTGATCCTTGAGCTATTGAACCTCGGTTTCCAACTCATCAACGAGAGTCGTCAAGACTTGATTCTCCATGTTGCTGGCCTTCAGCTTGCTAGTTGAACCCTTATGCTTGAAAATAGATTTTTCTAAACACTTCACTTGATCTTTCAAGGCTTCATTCTGGTGTTGTTCTTTTTTGATCTGTCTCGATTGGGAAGATTTGTAGATTCTTCACTACTTCAGTTAAAGAGAACGCTTCATCTTTGTGCTCGAAAAACATTCTTTTGTAGTTTTCGGCTTTTGTTTTTTCCTCTTTCAAACAGAGCTCTAACCCTTCACTCGGTCTGCCTTCCGCAATTATCTTGCTCTTATTCAACCTTTTAAACTTCTGAATCACTTACCTCTCCATCTTGAGTTCGAGTTCCAGCTCGTCCCTTCTCTTCTGCAGATCTTTAACCACTCCTTCGAACTGTGTCTTCTCTAATTCGAAGTCAAACTTCTCTTGATGGGCTCTCTCTTCGAGCTTGAGGTACCTCTCCTTCTCTTCTTCAAATTGTTTCCTCATCAAGTCGGCCTCGGTAGGAAGTGTGGCCAATCTCTCCTTCATAGATTTTTTCCATCGGGGCTCAAGTGGGGAATGTTGTCATTGATACGATTAAATCGCCATGCTTCATACTCGGGAGTGACCATGTATGGAGCATTTACAATTCTAACTCGTCTTGCGTTGTTCCAAGTTGAATAAGCATTGTATACCATCATCTTGTGGCCCTTCTCCTTTGCATAATCCACATTGAACTCGTTTAGACCTTTGGTGGCTGGCAAAAACTATTTCGACTCGTACTGTCTCAAAACTAGAAGAGACGCATACGCAGTATGCCTCCAAAGGCCAAGTAGTGGTACCCACGAATGCTCTCTGCATCTATAGAGAATGTTCTTTGCCAGCAACCACGGTGCTCTCCAAACTATATCTTCCTCCTTTAGATTTCGAAGGGCATCCTGCCATACTTCTTCGGATCTTCAGGTTGGCCAATCACTCTTTCGCAGGAATTCTCCTAAGGGCGGGAACTTGCCATCATAAAAGGGCCTTGAAAAACTAGGGTTGGTCCAAAAGTGGCTGTAGAACCAAACAATCAAAAGTTGCGGGCATCCTTGAAAGTGACCTCTACTGTGCTCCCGACATAACCTCAAAGATCGAAAAGTCTTAGCCAGAATTACAGGTACTGGATTAGTCCCACTATCCAAACAATCAAATAAATCCAAAACCGATAAATCGATGAGTCCCAATGCTCGAGGAAATAGTACCAATCCATATATCAACAAAGTAAAAAGATTCTGCTGAACTTGGCCAACGGGATACACAGAGGATGGAGCTAAGATCCACTCCCACTTAAGATACTCTTTGATGTTCCAAGTAGTGACTTGATGCTCGACCCAATATGATAGCATATCTGAGAACTTCTTCAACTTTCCTCGAAAGGCTTTGTTCTTACTTGGCTTTGAGTACACCCGATTCATGTCAATCTTCTTGCAATTTATGAGGTCTCGGTACTCTTCGATTGTCAGAGTTAGGTCAAAGTTACCAATCGTAAAGCAGCTGTAAACAGAGTTCCAAAAACCCACCAAGGCTTATAGTAGTGCTTGATCGACTGGAACTTCTAGTAAGTACGCAATGTCACCATACACCTCTTTGAAAATACTCTTCGTTTCAAAATCCAAACTGTTCTAAACCAGCTTCAATTCAGACACATCATTGAACTCTATATTCATGAATATCGTGGCTGACATGCTAATCTAAACCCAGTGGCAATATTGTCCCCCTCATGCAATTGCTCCCCTTTCGACCATATCTGAACATCAGAATTCTTTTCATCACTGCTACGAGCTAAGTCTCCCATTGATCCAGTCTTTAACTTCAAACTATTTCCAACTCCATGTGCTCTTCATGATATGATAAAATATGCAAAAGAATCGTAAAAGAGGAAAAATGAAGAAAAAAAAGAAGCGTTAGTTATAAGATAAACAATAAAAAAGAAATGAGAAGAGATAAACGTAAAACGAAATAAGCACAAGACAAACACATCAGGGAACAAACCTAACCACATGAATTCTAGTTCGCTAGGGTTATTCGCATGGCTCTAACGGGGTAGGTTTCCTAAATTCTCACACATGTGTTTAGTTCCAGATAAGGGTACCCAAACCTATCTTATTACGTACTAAGGCAATAAGAACCCCAATTCTGGCCCATTACAAGCTTGCAAATTGGTTTTGGTTTGAGGGAAAGCACGACCTAGTGACGTGGAGGGCTGTTCACGTGTCAGAAGGCGTGGATTCCATGAGTGAATTACCGACCCGTGGAATGTTACTTATATGGGTATGTGGTATTTCACTCCCACTTAGGGGATGGAGCTCATGTATAGAGCTTGATGATCATGGTGCAACACATGTCGATGATTCCTTAGAAATTAAATGAAGAATTAATCTGAAGTTCATCAATTATCAAAGCCCGCGTAATCTTAGCTACATGTTCAAGAAAGAGTCGACGTCAGTAAAGTCAATTGAAATTCCAACATTTTCCATCGTTTAAAAGCAACAAATATTTTCTTGTCCTAACTCTCATTTTGTTTTGTAAAAACAAAATCGATCCCTAGTGGAATCGCCATGCTGTAGTGACGTTTTTCCATTTATTCTTAATTATAATCATCAAGGCTTTTTAGGAAATAGCTGGCTACTAATTATCTCTTAAATCACTTTTAGAATCTAGGTTTAAAAGGGATTTCTTTTGAAAACTCTTATTCCTTTGAAAAACAATTGAAAACTTAGAGTCGCCACCGGCCACTTGGGTAAGGTAGGCCAGACACCATGAGAAACCAGAGATTCATTTTGAAAGGGTCCGGGAGTTGGTTACGAGTGGGGAAAATATTAGCACCCCCATCACTCCCGGAAATCGATACCAAAATATTTGTTGCTTTTAAATTGATGGAATTTACTTGGAATTTGAATTGAATTGAATTTGGCATACTTAATTGAAAATTGACCTTAATTACACGAGCTTTATCAAATTGATGGGTTCAAATTAATTGGACATTTAATTAATAAGGCTGATGATACATCGAACATAGATTAAACCAACATCGAATAAGCCTAACTGCCATGTTAATTTATGGCTCGAATCATGCACGTCACCTTTATGCATGATGCAAGCACTTTAAATATGATATAATGATTTGGATAAGGTTTAATTTTACCTTGAGTCGGTAAGGATTAATTCAAACATTTGGCCAACATTCTTTAAGCTTAGACTGTTACGACACAAATGTCGGAATTAATGACTACCTCCCCTTTTATGAGTGAAGTTAATTAACATGTAAACTAAACGGGCCAAATGATGACAAATAAAATGAATGTCAAACAAAGTCTTGAAAATTAAACACGCAAAGGCCCATTAAAAGCTCTAACCTAAAAGGCCCAAATAATGGGAATTTAATTAGTGATCTAATTGCTAATTAGGTGATTCTAGTATTAACCCTGAATTAATTAACCCTAAAATGCTAGAAAACTCTTACAAATTATGAGTTATCTTGTGATATGATAATTAATTCGATTGATTTTAAACTAGTATTCCAATAAGCCCAAAATACTATTTAAAATAAATCAAGTTAATTAATCATAGTTTTAAAATTAAATGATAATCTAAACTTGCAATTGATTTTATCCTAAAAGTAATTAAGAAATGTTCAATTAATTTAATGAATTTAATATTTATCCTAATGAGTCGAACATAAGTCTAGCTAAGGCTCTCAAGAATCTAATCGTAAAGGTTCGTGCCCCTATTAGACAAGCACACGACCTAAATTAATTAAATTAATTCCTAAACTAATCTAAAACTAACTTAACAAGCCCTAAAACCTAAAACAAAGCCAAGCCCAAACTAAGCAAACTAAGCACCCTAAGCCCAAGATGAAACAAATAAATGTATAATATAAATTATAACTATATAACCAAATATTATATACTATGAAAATTTAAACTTTACAAAAATTATATTAATTACTTTTAAAAAACTATATTGTATATAAATTCTATAAAAACTTTATACATTATATATTAAAAATATATACATTATATACTATGTAAAAATATATATTATGAAGAATACCAAGTTATATATATTATATAAAACTATATTATATACATAAATGTATTTTATATATTAAGATAACTATAGGTTATACAAACTACTTATTAACTTTTATAAAAACTACATGCTATATACATATTAAACGTATCGGAAGCATGCATATCAAGCCACAAAAAACAATATTAACAAAAAAATTAAAGCGCAAACACAAAAATCAAGATTGAAATGTCCAAAGAAACAAATCTCATAGCAGAAATTAAAGCATGTAAAAGAAAAAAAGGGCAATATGGTGTAGTCCCTGAAATTCCAGGGACTATGAGAGTAATAAAAAAGCGGGAGCCTTTATCGGGCATGATTAATCAGGGCAGAGGGACCAATGGAAAGATTTACCCATACGGAAGCCCTCCAGACGCAATTAAGACGGGGCGGAAGGATTTATACAGCAATTATACCAATTTAATAACAAGGGCCGGTTATATAAGACAATTTAAAAAAACAAAAAAAAACTTTATAACACACCCTCGCCCTTCTTCTTCCTCCCAACACGGGGATAAACATCGCCGTGTGTTCATCCCTAAACCCAGAAACAGACGAAAAAACTCAGAAACTGTCGCAGTTTTCAGAAACCGACGAGGCTCTGCCATGTCGGTCGTCGTTCGTCGATGACCCCAAAACCTCCTAGATTCGACTCCTTTCTTCTTTATAAAATCAAATCTACCCTTTTTTTCTTTGAAAACAACGAGAAAACCCCTCATTTCTTTAAAAATAGAAACGAAAGCCCCTTTGTTCTAAAGAGAAACATGGATCGAAAACCCAACCCCTCTTTGGCCTTTCCTTTCCGATTCACCACGCGCAACCACTAAGGAGGCTAGGTGGCTTATTATCAAAGGAGAAAGGATGCGGCGCTAGGGAGATGAACCGAACATGTGAGAAAAAAGAAACCCTAAATCTATGTTTATCTATGCTTTCGATTGAAAGAGAAGAAAATGGATATACCTCAAAACTGATCGAGGCTTTTTTTCTTTGTTCACTCTATTCTTTTTTCAATTGCCGAATGAATTACACAATAGTTTAGGGCTTTGTGTTATATAGCCTCTGATATTGCAATCATTTAAGAAAAAGAAAAAGACCATATAAATTGTCATTGGTTGATCTGCTATCCCTTGTTTTTATTCATGTCATTCTCTGATTTGGTCCTTTTGCTCCCTGAAATCTAAATATGCCGTTGCTCCTGACATTCTTGTTTGTTTACATGTGACAAGAGAGGAGGGGACTAGCCCTGGCTGTTGGCGTGGCAATTGATGTGGCAGAGCAATGGTGAGGTGGCGTTGGGTCACCGGTCCTCTTCGGCCAACGTGGAGGCGGTGTTGGAAGAGCAATGGACGTAGACGTATGATGCGCGCGCGTGGGGGAGCTGTAAGGCCGCGCGTGGGGAGTTGCCTAGCCGCGTGGGGAGCGTGCGGAATCTGGAAGGTTCCTTGGTTGTATCTGGACCGTTGATGGTGCCTTCAATCCGACGGCTGAGGTGTTGCGGCGCCAGGATAACAAGGGCAGGAGCTAGGGTTTCTTCTCAGAAAGTGATCTGAACTGTTAGATCAAGATTTGATTTAACGGCCATTGTTTGGTTGCGCAAGATTGAAGGTAGATAGGGTTAGGGTTTCTGATTGTTGGGCCAAAAAATGGGCCATGTAATATTTATTTTTGTAAATGGACTGTTTTATTTAAATGGGCTTTTATTTATTTAATAGTTTATTACTTAACTTTTAATTTTTCAGTTTAACTTTATAATAATAATAATAATAATAATATTATAATAATAATAGCATTAACGGTAACACTAATAACAAGGCATGATAAAAATAATAATACTATAACAATCATAACACACTAATTATTATTTTAGATTTTCAATGATACGAACTAGATGAAAAGAGACTTAATCATCACACATATATATATCACTAATGGGTAATAACAATAACACATATATATCAGTTAGTATTTTCTTTTGGGGGTTTTCTTTTTTTAATTGTATGGCGAAGTTGTAACAAAAAATAAGGTAATAGAAAGATTGGATATTAGAAGTTAACAATAGCAATATTTTTTTGATTTCTTGAATCACATAAATAGTATTAAACAAAGCCCAACGTATATATTTATTTGGATAGTAGTAATATGTAAGCCCTTTATTGTAAAAAAAATAACAAAAATAAAATGAGTCCGCCCCGGACAAAATTAGTGATTATACCTATGGTTCCCAATTTTCTCGCTTTAACTTTATATTCATGAAGATGTAAATGTAGTTTATCAATAGCATTCTTAATTTCACAGTTAAGCTTATTAAATTATAACTTACAGTTTTTCCTTCCTAAAACTCTTATCAAAACTAAACAAAACAAAACAACTGCTAAAGCTTTTTAGAATTATATGAAAAACAACGCAAAATATATTGATCTAACATAAAACAATAACTAAATTTGTAACACTTTAAACTAGACACAAATTATCCAGCAGGTCCATGAACATAACATTCGAGATACATTATTTATAAAAGAAAAAAGTTAGATTCAAAAACATCGTTTAAACAAGATAAATTTAAATAACTGAAGTGAAATTCATAAAGCATATAATCTAAGTTCAAAGCATGTGTACAAAAGTGGAGCTCCACATTAAAAGTAGTTATAAAAGTATTGAAAGTATTATAAATGACTTTACGGACCATAAAATCACTATTAAGAGTCATACAATAATATGTGTATAATAAAAGTGCCAAAATTATACTCAGACACGAATGTTGATTCCCTAACTCAAACACAAACATAGTCTAACAATTTATGCGGGGAAAGTGAATTCGAATGTTGAGCTTTGCAAGATCAATAATACACAACTACTCAACAGAACTACATACACTAAGTAATTCAAGCCGATTACGCTTAAAAATGACATGGAATAATTTCAGAATAAACATGATGCAATTATAATCAGATTACATGCCGTCATCTCCTCTAGGTTAGCTACCACATGCACATAAGGAATTTATTAAACACATAACCCTAGTCAGATATTTACAAATTATGAACAGATTAGAGGTGATATGGCTAAAAGAGTCGTGATATATATATATATATATATATATATATATATATATCACGGTTTGAAAATAACTCATATTAGATTAGATGTGAAGCCACAAACAAAAATAAAATTAGTACTCAAATGTATATATATGTAACAGACAATTTACATATGAATCGCACATCGTTTCCAGATAGTCTCACACAAGGTCATACGTCTCAAATAAGTATCGGATTTTAATCCCGTTTAACCTAGCGCCGCTCTTCTTTTCTCCTAGTCAAACACCGCTTGTGTTTTTAATTTTTGTCTTATCGGCGGCACCGATGCTCCGTATTCTCCGTAATTTTATATCGTGTTCTAATTTGTTATTTTCCCTCAGTTTTATGTTGCATTTAAAAAAATATTTCTTTTGTTTGATTTCTTTCTTTTCGCGTGTTCGCCTGCCTTTGTGGCACGCTTTTACTCTGCTCATGTTGCATGTTTCCTCTACCTTATGGACATTGTTCGCCTACTTTTGCGGTAGATCTGCGATCGTGTAGAGATTCTCACGTCGCTCATATTTGATTTGTGATGTCAGTGATCTTTCAAAGGTTATATCCTCTTTTTGTGGTTGTCTGCCGATGTATTCAGATATGTTTTTGCGAAGCAGCTTGTAAGTTTGCTTTGGTTCGCTCGTCACTCCATCATCTCAAAAGCGTCTAGTTGGATAGAGACAAGGAGTACTATTGACGGCTACTGAATTACTATAGATGATGGGTTTCATATTCAAAAGAATGCTTCGACTGTCATTGTGACTTTGGATTTTACTTTTCATTTTATTATTTGTTTGTGTTTTGGTGGACATAGTCCCCAAATTCCTTTCTTTAAGTGGTTATATTGTTACAGTTGTACCTAATTTTGTTTCAATAAAACTCAGTCTATTTCAAGAGTAAATAAAATCATCAGATGTTGATATTATTTTCATGAACATCACTAAGACCACATAAATATATATTGTCCATAGGTCACGTATCTATCTTAGCCAAACATAGAATATTATTACAGAGTACATAGAAAGGTCATGTGAACTATTCAAGAAGTCATTAAGAGTTTATAAAGAAATTGATCATTCATAGAATATTCTTAATCAGATTTTAGCCATAAGGATAATTTAGGTATGTACCAAAGCCTAGAGTCCAACCCTATTTCTAGAGTATAAATTCATTTTTTCTCCATTTTCCCTCATTTTTTCCAAAACAACCTTAACCGTTTACCCTATTTTTTTCTCTTTTTCCTTGGCAATTTTCGATCACCGTTCATGCCTTTCGCCCACTGTATGCGCCGCCTCCATCGTCCATGGCAATGTGGTGCACCGCCAACACCAAAACGATCTTTTTCTTGCAACCTTCAAAGCCTTGTCGTCCGTTTCCTTTACCTCGACGCCGTTTGGAAGAAATACGATGATAAATCATTTGACTTTTCATTGTGCCACTGCATCTGCCGCCGTCAATCAATACATTTGAGGCCGTCATGTGACACCCCATAACACTTTCTACTCAGATCTGTTTGTCGTCTGTCTCATCGTCGCCATCCTAGTCGTTTGCAACCAAGAAACCGTTCGGCTAGCTTATTGTTGTCGTCGTTCGAGATCTCGTTGTCAACCTCTTGGCCTAAAAAAGTAATCTTTCTCGATAAAATCGATTGATTAGGATAAAATTATATCCCTTGGTAGTCGTATATGCACCTTTTGATGCATATGGTTGCCCAATTATTCTAGATAATGCTTGCATCCTCTGTATTACTGTGGCTGCTGGCATAGAGTTAGCCGGTATATTCATATCATAACATATGAACAATAAGAACTAGCATTATGCTCCTTACTTTCTAAAGGTTGTGGAACTATCAATACTAGCCGCTATCCCAATGGTTTAAAGACAAAGCAGCTGGCTGGAATGATAGATAAGAGAAGAAGAGAAGCTAGAATAGTACTTGCCCGCATTAGACCATTTATAGATATCCTCTCGTAAGGCTCTAATTGAGAAACTTCGCTGGCATGGTGCCACTAAGTTTCTTGGTACAAGACAATCTGGTAAAAGCGAATTAATGGATGAGGGATACTCGCTGTATCTTGCGACAGATACAGTTGGAACCCAAGGACAAGTTGTCATACATCATTTCTCTTTTAAATGAGAATGCTAGGGAATGGTGGGAAACCTTAGAGTTGGGGTGGTATCTTAACCGACCTACATGGGATGACTTCTTGGAGGAGATCAAAGGGAAATATGTGGGTGAAGCCCACATTGATAGTTTTCGGGATCGGTTCACTCACTTGGTCTAAAGAAATCGGTATGTCTTCGAGTACGAGCAAGAGTTATTTTAGTTGAGTAGGTATGCCCCATAATTGGTTGCTACTGAGAATATGAGGTGCAAGAGGTTTTTGAAGAGGGTTGAGGAAGGAAATTCAGATGTACTTAACCAATGACCCACCAAAAGTGTTTTCAGACTTGGCCACGAATGTCAAATTTCTCAAGCAAGTTCAAGGCATGACTTATAGCCAGGCTAGTGGGCAATGAGGCTCAAGTGGGGGATCATACCCACTCCAACCAATCACAGTCCCACTCCTAAAGGAATAAAGGTCATTGGAATCAGAATAGGGGAGCATCGAATTAATCTGCAAGATCATATTAGAGGTTAGAGTCCGCTGGCCGACGGAGGTATAACTTTTATTCTTCAGCAATGAGTTCTGGAGGTTCGGCAAAAGGGACAAGTGCACCTATTTGTGACCAGTACGGGCGTAAGCACTATAGAGAGTGTTATGGGAATGTTTGAGTATGCTATGGTTGTGGATCACTTGACCACTTTGCGAAAGACTGTCCAGCGAACACTGACGTCGAGTGGGGGTAGGAGTGAGCCACTTGACGGGATAGTAGAGTGGGGCAGTATTTAGTCTATTGTAAAGGCACCAGTAAGATAGTATGCGATCAAGGCTCAAAAATACTGCAAAGTTACCGACATCATCTCATGCACTTTTACCTTGTTTTCTGTTCTGATTGTTGCTTTGGTAAACTCAGGGTCTACTCATTCTTATATTTGTAGTGGAATATCCCATTAGTGGGTATTCCTGCCGATGACCTATAGGTTGGGGTTCGTGTGACTAATCTGTAGGGGTATGATGTATTCGTAGATAAGGTTTATCGTAGGTGCCCGATTGAGGTTCAAGGTTTGATACTCCATACGAATTTGATGGAATTGTCGTTCTAAGATTTTGTTGCTATCTTGGGCATGGATTGGTTGTTTGAACATGATAGGAGTTTGGGGTGTATAGAAAAAAGCCTTAAGCTTCGTGGTTCAGATGGAGCCAAGCTAGTGGTGAAAGGTGAGAGGAATTATTATCTTTAAAATGTGGGTCGGCTTTGGCATGTAACCCCTTTGACTCAGCCTAGTCGCTAGATCTGAACCATGAGAGTTACATTAGGATTGTCGAAGCAAACCTGAACAAATCGACTCGATTCAGGTTCTTTTTTATTTCTTTTCTAGATGCATAATTAGAACATATGGTCTACGTAGTGGCAGCGATTAAAGATTCACTTGAATCGGACATCGAATCGATTTCCAATTGCACGAACATGCATTTTAGGGACCAAACTGCAATTCTAGAAAATTAGAGGGATTTATATAAATGTTAAGTTACCAATCGTCAATTAGCCATATTTCATGTTTGTGTGTAAATTTTTAGTTTAAACGGAATCGTTCGAACTCATTTAATTAACATATGCTCAAAATAGGGACTAAAATGAAAAAAAATTAAAAATGCTCATTAAACCAACTAAAATAACCGTCACCGGTATCAATACTCGAGATACGTGTATCGGTACGGTATAGTGTACCGACACTCCCATTCCGCGTACCAATACTGGCTTCAAACTCAAAATTTCAGTAGCATCAAATCGTATTAGTATGTCTGGACCCGTACGATACTCATTGACCTGTAATGTCCAATTTTTCTGGTTTTTCAACTTTAGACCCTTTTAAACATGCTTCAATCAAGCTATTAAGTCACCTAAACATACCCTATATGTTGAGCATTCAACCAAGCAACTTCACACCAGTTTTCATGCAATTTCATCCACAAATGCATAATCTAGAGGCATGCTTCCTATTTGCATAAAACCACCAACTTGAAAAGTTAAACAAGGCCCAACCTAAGACAATTAAGCATCAAACCAAACTCAAAATATCACTAAAAACATGCTCAAACCATTGAACCATCAACAAGAGCATTTCATCCAAAGATGCATATAATGGAGATCCAAAACATAAACAAAAGTTCACAAACAACCAAGTTCATACATTGCATGCTTAAGAGGTAGGAAAACAGCAACACACAAGTCTAAACTATTTCAAAATCCACATTACAACCCTAAAGAATAATGGTGAAACATTGTCTTATTTACCGAATACCAAAGTAGTTCATCATACCAAATCAAAAATGGTATCTTTAGATTCTTTTTGCCCGAAATGCAGCCTCCAGACCATAGTTTTCGGTAATGATAAAGTAAAGTGTAAGCTAAACGAGCTTAGTAAGGATGCTCTCAAAAAATCATTTATCCAATAAAAAAAGACATTGATAAACCTTGCTTTCTTTTCGAACTATCTTTTTACAAAATGCATAACCAAAAATCATGCTTGAATAAAATCAATGCATCGTATCTTACTCTTTTTTTCCATCATATATCAATACATTGGAATTCAGTGACCTTTAAACTTTCCTTTCATCAATAACTTTATTGGATACACAGATACGGTGGAGATAATCTTTCAACCTTCTTTTCAACGGTGGTAATAATCTTTCAATTACCTATTTCCTTCTCTAATCCCGGATAATTTCTTTCACTTACCTCGAGGCGAAGGGACACCATAAACCCGGATAGTTTATTTCAACTACCTTAAGGCGGAGGGATGATTGATTAGGCTCAAGGCCCCTTTAAGTTTATAGTGCACTCTCATCATATAGCAAGCCAACTATATTTTATACTTTTCTTTTAGTGAGTCACTTAGCCAATATAGTATATACATGCATAGGAATTTGTTGTTTTCAATGACACATAACTCATTCACTCTCCTTTATTCAAAATCATACTCATAGCATCTAAATCAATTGTAGCATAGTATGCTTACTCATTTAAACTCTTCCTCGTGTTTATAACATGGCATATCATGATTAAGATTCATTCTACAGCAGGTTCTTCCTCATGTATTTATCAAATCTCATTTCAAAACATTCATTTACAGCTTAGTGCCAAAATAGCAAGGTACTCAAGTGAAAACCACTTTAACTTACTCTTGGACTTAGGAAAGCTTTTCACACTTTTCCTAAGTCCCCAAAATAAAGCCATCAAGCCTTAAAACTCTCTTAAAACCGTTTTCACTCACCGATATGCGATCGCCTCCAAAGTCGTCACGTTTCAAGCGTTCGAAACAATCCGAATACTAAGAGGTGAGCTCTCCTTACTCTTCCCTTGTTTCTACAACATAAAACCAAGGAGAAAATGCATCAAAATGCATCCACATAACAACCAACACCAATTCCTTGCTTCCTCAACAAAGCCATTCACAAACACCATCCTAAAATGTTAAAATCACTCCAAAACTTTAACTAACCATTACCTAGCCACAAACCTTTAAATCTAACATCTAATCCTCACCAATTTGCATCAAAAAACACAACTAACACATCATTATATCTCCAGCAAGCATTTAACACTCATAGCAACCCAAAACTAGATAAAAACCAACCTAAAAATTAGTCAATTAAGTAGTTTCAAGATTCAAATCAAAAATGACATCTCACATTATGTTTATACAATCAAAACACAAATTAACCCACTCAAAATCTCCAGCGTTCATAAACCCAATCAAAAATTTAGGCAAGTGCCATAAACATCATTTAACAAGAATTTCCTCAATTAGATTGCAAAATCACATTATAAACTATCAGGTAAGAGCCAAACACTAGAGAATTTCAATAAAGAACATTAGCTTTTAAGAGTGAAGAAGATTTGCCTTCAAAAGAGATTCCCACCAAAATTTGACGTAACCTCCTTCTTGATAAAAGAATTGGGAAAATAAGAAAGATTTTGAGAAATCTTTTGTAAGGTTTTGTTAAGGATTGAAAGGAAAATCTAGAGATATAATCTCCATCAGAAATCAATTAGAAATTTGAATTTAAGTTCAAAAAATTGGCAAGAAAATGAAAGAGAGTTTTGAGAGAAAAGTGATGAGAAAATTGATGTAAAATGAGAAAATAAATTTTAGTAACTAATTAACTGTTAAAATTATTTGTTAAACAATATGGTAATCTTAATTAAGATTTTTAGAAATAATAGCTCCCTAAAGATTCTTAGTATTGGCTTTTTTTAATTTAGTCACTTTAAAAACAACTTTTCAAATTTATATTTTAGTCACCAAAATCAAAAATGTCAATTAATTCGATTTAATCAAACTTTGTTTTAAATTTCCTAAACATTCAATAAAAATCTTTCAACCTTTTAAAAACTCAAATCCCATTTTTATCTACCAAAATCTCCAATTAAAAATATTTATTTCTCGAAACTCACTTAACTGACCAATCTGGTTCAACTGGTTTGAAATCAACCCAATCAAACCCCTAATCTTCTAACACTAAAATATCAATTAAAAATTTAATCGCCGAACAAAAAGTCGTTATGACACATATAAATAAGGATAAAACAAGCTGATGGTAACTAAATTTTTAGACCGCTTTCGATATGATTATTAAAATAATTTTTTTTTATCAAAGTAACTATTGCTAAGAAAATTTTCATTTTTTAATTAAACTGTTAAACGGCTGATGTAAGACCCTCAAATATCCCAGTTTGAATTTGGATAAATAATGAGTCATTTAACTTTCTAAAGTTTTTGAAAATGGTATCAAACTTTTTATATTTTACATTTAGGACATCAAATTATTAAAATTCTGTAATTTGATCCTACATATTTAGAATTCATAATTTAACCCTCACACTTTCATATACTTTTAGAACCCCTAAACTTCAAAAACTTGCAATTTAATCCTTAAATTCCAAATTCCCTCAATTAAACCCCTAAATTCTATTTTATACCTAATAAATTTTATTTGTATAAATATGCCAGAAATGAAACTTTTAATCAATTTTAAAGTTCTGAATTAACATTCTATGCAAAGATCAGTAACAAAATGCTGAAAGAAACCCAGATCTGACATTAGCATCACAAATCCTAAATCAGCATTATATTTCTAATTACAAAGATTTCATCACCAAATCATAAAAATAAAACCCCCTTTTTTTACATTTTAAATCTTTGTTTCATATTTTTTTAATAATAGAACAGGACCAAAAGTTTTGGTTTCAGTCCATTTGTGTGATAAGTTATAAACTTCAAATTGAAAAGGATGAATTCGAGAAAAATAATTTTATACAAAAATCAGATTTGTGACATACTAACATGACAATCCGTAAATCATATCTAAGAACGAAGATTTTCACAGTTTGACTGAATGAAATCAAAAGGCTTAGATTTCGTGATCTATCCGCTTTATCGGCTTAAAACGAAAAAGTGGGTAGAGAAATCTGGTATTCGTCGGCTTTCTTCGTTTATGTCTTTATTTTTGTTGGTTTTCTTCTTCATTTTCTGACTTTGCAGGTTTGAGGAATGTAGGTGGCAGTGATGGCTCTAGCTACTCTCCCTTTCGATGTTTTCTTTGTAAGTGACCTTTGAATCCCGATGTTGTGTTGAGTTTTTCGTTGAAGAAATCTCTCCATTCAAATGGTGCTTCATCTGCTGTTTTAGTCAGCTCGACCCTTAAATTTTCCGTCGTTGTCTCTAATACTCATCGCCAAGTTGTTGTATGACCGATCATTTGGCGGCTCCTTTTTTTCTCTTTGTTCCGAATTTGATGCTTTTGTTTGTTATGTTTTCAGATATATGTTCTTAGCTTTTTTTGCAATGGTTGTATGAATTTTTTTCTATCAAAGAAAAAGTTTCATATTTGATAAAAAAAAATTAAATTTTAAATTATCGAGATTGATAAGCATATTGATATTGATTATATAGGTCTCGAATTTTATATATACCGAAAACTTTCTTAAAAGACTTATCTATTAAAATTAAAATTAGTTATATGACTCGAATCGATATAAATTAATTAGGGCGGACAATCAAAAAAAGCTCAGATTTCATATCGCATGTTCTTACTTTATTCATGTTTTTGCTAAAAAATGGTAAAAATTATAACAGAGAATAGATCCAATAATTTGATTGATCGTCATAATAATCATCGTGATCAAAGACATAAAGTGGTGCAGTAGAGATCATCAACTTCATCCAACGGTGGAAAGTTGAGATCAAAAGGAAATATATTTTTCTTACACGAAGACGATGCGATGTCCCCATCGTCGACAACAACCGACGAAGATGAATCGCAGTCACTGCGACAATCCTCCGCCGAGACCGGCGTCCGATGATGGTACTTCCAAGTCGAAACAGCTGCGAACTCCGCTGACTGCGGTGGCAGTTGAGCCGGTCTGGGTCCACTGAACGACTCCACCGTGCTACTCATGCTACTCCTTGTTGGTCTTTGCGGGTTAACTTCCAGGTCACGAAAATCTCCCATCGGATACGCACGGCGGTGGTCGTCGATGAACACTTGTTTGCGGAAATCATGCATCTCGATAGGGAAAGCGCCGGTATTCGAAGGATTGATCGGAAAGTTCGTTTTTGCTTTGGGCCCACGGAGTGACATCGCCGCCGCATCGTAAGCTCGAGCGGCTTCTTCGGCAGAGTCGAATGTCCCCAACCAAACCCGGGTCTTCTTCCACGGGTCTCGAATCTCGGCTGCGAATCGACCCCATGGTCTTTTACGAACCCCTCTGTATTTAGGTTCTTTTATAGATCCACAGGGTTCAAGAATCGGTCTTGTAGCCACGGCGGTTCCTGCATCAGCTACAGCCGTGACGGTGGCTGTAGCGGCGGCGGAACCTCTCCCCCTCCTCATCGGAAAATAAGCAAAAAAAGACTTGAGATTTTCCCAAATATTTCAAAAGGAATCAGATGTGTAAGTTGAATGAAACGAAAATAATTATTACTCCATAGCAGTAGAGAGGGGATTGATGAAAAGATTACAGATTAAAGAGGGAGTAAACTGATTAAATCAACCCAAAGCTAATCGATTTTATAAAATTTTAAAATAAAAAGAAATTTTTGAAGATGAAGAGAAATCAAAAGAAATGGGAGGAAAGAAAATAGGGGAAGAGGGAGATAGGTGGGATGGGAACTGGATGGCACCAAGGTACAAGGGGTAAACCCTCCCTTCTCATCTACACATAAATTAAATTAATTCATTTCCCTTTTTATCATAGGGTTTTAGATTTTATTAGACTTAAATGAAAAATAAATGTTTAAAGTATATTTTTATTGAATTTTAGAAGTTTAAAATATTTTTTAAAAAAATATGTGTTTAAGTTTTAATCTTTATAATTTTAAGTATCTGTTAATTAATTAATTACCGTTAAAAATTTTGGTTTATAATTTTTATTAAATTTTTTGCTTTAATGATTTACATTTTTTTCCAAAAAATCTTGAAAATTTTAAAAAAAATAAAAAGTCTCCAAATCCCTAAATCTTAAAACCCCAAATCTTCATCGCTGTTACCGACGTCGCCAACCCAGCCATTTCGATTGTCGAACGTAATTTATTATTTTCTTAAACACGCCGTCGTCGAAACTCGACGAATGGTATACTAGCCAAAAATTGAATGTCAAATGTGAAATAGTCATTCGATTAGTATATCTTTCACCAATTTTTGACGACGGCACGTTAAGAAAAATGACCGACTGCGTTTGATGATCGAAAGGGTGGGGTCAACGATGACAACCGACAGCAATAAATATTTAGAAATTAGGGATTTGTTATTTTTAGGGATGTAGGGACTAATTTGAATGTTGTTTAGAATTTCAGGATTTTAAAAAATAATAAATTTTAAAGTTTTTTTTCAAAAATAATTAAAAAAACAATATTCCTGTCAATTATCGCGTTTTGATTATATAACAATTTTTTTAAACGGGCATGCACTTAAAATTATAACGGTTGAAACTTTATGCACTTATAAGGTTTTGCAGTGAACCCACCTGTTAAGTAGTCATGCATTACGATAGGAACTCCCAATTCTCTGGCACATACGACCCTTTTCATCATTTCTTCACATGTACCCGCAGTAGCATTCAAGTAATGCCCTTTGATTTCACTTGTTTTCAGCCTGTGCTTTATAAATAGCTTCGGCACAAAATAAGAAACGGTCTTTCCAGCACATAAATAGTTGGGAGTTCACATTCTCATCATCTTTGGTAAAATCAAGTTTGTCGCATAGACATTCATAAACTGCTCTACCGTAGTTCTTAGCAGATAACCCCAATTTAGGCTTAATAGTACATCCTAATACGGGGCAACCATACTTGTTCAATTTATCTCTTTCAACCTGGATGCCATGAGGCGGGCCTTGGAAAGTTTTAATATAAGCAGTAGGGATTCGCAGATCCTCTAGACGTAGAGCGCACAGGGCTTTGAACCCAAATACATTACCCACAATGGAAGTAAACATGTTAGTAACATAACCTTCTTCAAAAAGGTCTAAGGGGTAAGCTACATAACATATATATTGATCGTCTTCTCCAGGAACGGGATCAATGTGGTAGCATCGCCCTTTGTAACGATCAAGGCTGGTAAGCCCATCGGTCCACATGGTTGTCCATGTACCAGTAGAAGATTCAGCAGCTACCGCGGCCCCTGCTTCCTCAGGCGGAACTCTTGGTTGAGAAGTTACTCGGAAG
>CM033730.1:36715207-36776690 GCA_019671005.1 Hibiscus mutabilis
CTTAAACCCTAAAACTAAGATATTTATGTAAACAAAATTTTTACAAGTGTTTGTGCATGAAATAATTATCATATATATATATATATACATATATATATATTATTTTGTGCGTCTACATTTTTTTGTCAAAATAAGTGTATAACGTTTATTTATTATTTCAAATGTTTAACGTTTTCATCTCGTGAACATTTTAAAAGCGATCCGTTAAAAGACTCCGACGTTCAATCATTGCTTAACATATAACTTTAATTTTTTTGTATTTTTCATTTTAAAAATCTAAGTTTCTTAAATTTTGAAAAAAAAAACCTAAAATTTTCTAATCTCACAAAAATCTCTGGCCCTAAATCTCATAATTCTTCTATCATCGCCGATGATCGTTGAGTCGTTACAACTTATCTTGGCAATGTCATTCGTCGTACAATCTCCATCATTCGATTGAAAGTTTTTGAAGTTCGACGTTTAATCGACATGTCGTTCATTGATTTTTCAACAACAGAAGAATGAGGTATTCAATAGCGATGGTTTGAAACAAAATAGAAGAATAATAGTGGTTCGTTCAATAGTGATGGTTTTTTTAGAGTTTTTGTTTTAAAAGAATTTTGGGATTTTAAATTTTTTAAAAAAATTAAAGGTTTTGTTTTTTAAAAAAATTGAAAGAAAATATAAATGAAAACCTTGTCATGTGTCATCTTCTAATTGACTAAGGATTTTTTAATTGCCAATACCTAAAATGAGAATGATATAAGTGTACTTATTTTGACACAAAAATACTTTAAGCACTTAAAGAAAAAATATATTATTTGAGTAATTGTTTTTTACAATCAGGCCGTTTTTTAAAATATGTTTATTACACTTTTGATTTATATTGAATTGAAAATTATGTTCATGAATTCTTATGTGATTTTTATTTTAAAATTTTTATTTGTAATTTATTTAATATATGAATTAAAATCATTTATTGTGCTTTTTGGTAAAATTAAAAGTAAATACCTTCACAGACAGATCTGCGATTTTTTTATAAAAAATGATTTTCTTGTTCATTTTTTCCGAAGGTTGATAATAATTTCTTAGTTAAATTGATTCTACTTATGCTTTATATTTGTCAATATTAATTATGTCTTTTAAGATAAATCCAACTTTAAAAAGTAAAAGATAATTTTAAGTAAATGTGAATTAGAGTTATTGAAGGTTGTAATATATGACATGTAAATTAAAGATTACACAAATCTTTCAATTTTAGGGGTTAAAGATTTTGTTTAGTGTTTAAAGTTTAGGGGTTTATATTTTACAGTTAGTGTAGCGATGTTTTTTTCTTCTAAAATATTATAGGTTCATAAGTTTGGTGCTACGGGTTATCCCCAAATCATTCTTTAAAATTTGATTATAGGTTCATAAGTTTGGTTCATAAGTTTGGTGCTACGGCCATTTGGATAAGGTAGACCAAACAACACAAAAACTAGAAAATTGTTTTGAAAGGGGTCGGGAGTTTGTTGCATGTGAGGAAAGATTAGCACCCCCATCACGCTAAAAAATCGGTACCAAGATATTTATTGCTTTTAATTGAAGAAAATTGTCAAAATTTGAATTGAATTTAATTCAGTGAACTTATTTGAAAATTGGCTTTAATTGGACGAGCTTTATCAAATTGGTGGGTGGATTCAAATTAATTGGACATTTAATTAATAAGGTTGACGATACATCAGACCATAGATTAAACCGACATCATATAAGTTTGACTGTCATTTTAATTTATGGTTCAAATCTTGTATGTCACATTTCAGACCATAGATTAAACCGACATCATATAAGTCTGACTATCGTTTTAATTTATGGTTCGAATCCCGTACGTCACCTTTATGCATGGTGCAAACAGTTAAGATATGATGTGATGATTTTATCAACTTTTAATTTTACCTTGGAACGGTAAGGATTAATTCAAATATTTGGTCAACATCCTTTAAGCTTGGACTGTTACGACACAAATATCGAAATTAATAAATACCTCATTTTTTATGATTTAAATTAATTAATTCAAAATAAATGGGTATCCTGAATGACAATTAATATGAATGTCAAATAAGGGCTTAAAAATAAACACACAAAAGCTCACTAAAGCCCTAACCTAAAAAGCCCAAATTATGAAAATTCAATTAGTGATCTAATTTTTAACTAAATGAGTCTATTATTAACCCTAAATTAATTAAACCCTAAAACTAGAAAACCATAATAAACTATGGATTATCTTTCGCCATGATAATTAATTTGATTAATTTTAAGCTAGTATCTCAATGAGCCAAAGATACTATTTAAAACGAATCAAGTTAATTAATCATGACTCTAAATTAAATCTCCATCTAAGCCCAAGGTTAATTTTATCCTAAAAAAGTAATTAAGAGATGTTCAATTAATTTAATGAAATTAACATTTATCCCAATAAGTCAAGGGTAAATTTAGATTCACTAAACTAATTCGAACTCTAGGTCTAACTACGGCTTCTAAAAACACTATCCTAAAATTAACTTAATTAATTTAAAGATCGTGCCCCTATAAAACGAGCGCACGTTTTAAATCAATTAAGTTAACTTACCCTAAGCAAACCCTAAATACTAATCTAATAAAAAAAACCCTTATATTATGTAAAAAAACAAATATATTGCATATTGTAAAAACATATATGATATATATTATAAAGGAGATACGTTATATATATATATATTATAAACCTTACATTATATATTAAAACCTTATATTATGTATATTTAAAAAACATTATATTATATATTATAAAACCTTATTATATATATATAAACATTGTACTACATATGTATTAAAAAAACTTTATTTCACATGTGTTATAAAAATTATACATTACAAAACACACATTACATAAAAAAACTATACATTATATCTTATATAAAAACCATATAATATATATACTATATATTATATTATAAAATCTATATGTTATACATATACCACATGCCACAAAATATACACAAATTAAAAGCCACATTAAGTATAATCATATCCACATCAAAATGAAACAAACAAGATCTAACATCAAGAAAATAAACTACGAAATAAATGCAAAAAGAGATGCAAAATTTAAATTAAACATACTGAAAAAAGGACTAAATTGATAGAAAACGAAGTTTAGGGCCAAATTAAAAGAAAAATAGGTCTGATTGAAACAGGGGACGAGATTTCAAGTATTTGAAAAATTACGGGGACCAAGGGAGTAATTATAAAAGACGGAATAACCTAGGATGTGATTAAACGGAGCGGAGTGGTCATTTTTGTGATTCCAGAACACAGAAGCCCTTATGGGCATAATTAACAAAAGGTGGAGGGACCAAACACAGGATTAACCCACTTTTAAAATCCGCCCTCATACAAAATTTACTTTTAAAACGGATCGGCTTTTTTATTTTTTCAAAACTAAACCCCCTTTAAGAGCTCCCAAAGCTCTGAGGAATGGATGGTCACCGCCACATTGTTCATCATCGCTAACGTGATTCTTAAAATTCGGCGGCTTCCCTTCATATGTCGGCCGCTGCTCACCGACGACCGGTGAAATCGAAAACGACCTTAAAATCTTCCTTTTTTCATTTTAAAACTCAAATCCGCTCCTCTTTTAGAAAAAAACAATCAAAACCCTTTTCTTTTATAAAACAGAAACGAAAATCTTTTTTATTTTCCCCTTTTTACAAAAAGAAACCAGAACCGAGCTTTTTCGGTCGCTCTCTCCTCCGACTCACCATACACAGCCTCATGAAGACTGAAAGGCTTGTCACCGGTGGAAGGAGACGAAAGGAAGCGAGAAAAATAGACTGGCGTTAAAGGTAACATAACCAAAAAAAAACAATTCTATTTGTTATTTTTCTTTATGCCTTGAAATGAAATGAAAAAAGATCAAAAAGGATACCTCTAAAAACTTGAGGCCTCTTTTTCTATTGCTCGTTGAATACCCTCTTTCTTCTTAGGGTTTACTAATGAATGCTTTCGGTTTTTATATAGCACCAATTTATAATTTTTAGAATTACATAGAAATTTGAAGAATAAATCTCATTGATTGCTATTTTGATTTTGTTTATATTCCACTGTGATTTTGCCGAGGGAGACTTTGACATTTTGTTTATTTGTTCCTTTGCATGTGTTACCACCGCTGGAGGAAGAGGACTAGAGAGAGGGCATATGACGTGGCCGCTGACATGGAGGTGCAACAGTGAGGTGGACCATTAGCCCCTTCTGCCAATGTAGAGGCGTACATGGCATTGAAGATGAAAGGCTAGTGTGGGGAGAGTTGAAGGGTCGAGTGTGGTCTGCACGCGTGCGTGGAGAATTAAGATGTCACACATGAGGGAGTTGTGGCATCGCGCGTGTGGCGCACGTGGGAGTTGAGGAGTTGTTCAATCTCCTTTATATGGGCCGTCTGATCGTGCTTGATCCAATGGTTCTCGAATGGCTGCGCATGAATAAAGGACCATCAGATTAGGGTTTAGGTTTAAACTTGGGCCAAACGTGCCCCATGTGTATGTTATATTTTTTGTAAATGAGTTTAATGTATATATAGGTTGAATTTATAAATTTGGGCTTTATTTATAACATGTATATATGGGCTGATGTATATATGTATTATTATTTTTGGGCTTTCAAAGTGTAATGGACATTCAATATATTTATAAATTTGGGTTTTTATTTATATTTATATATACTGAGCTTTTTATTTAATTTTGATTTTTAGTCTAGTTTGATAATAATAATAATAACAATAACAAAGACAAATAATAATACTAATAAAATAAGACCCGAACAAATTTTAGTGATTATAGTTAGTGTTTAAAATTTGGGGTATAGGGTTTAGAGTTTACAATTTAATTTTTTTAGGATTTATAATTAGAAATTTAAGATATGGGTTTTATAGTTTAAATATAGGGTAACACTTTGATACACAGGCTGTGTAAAATTAATTTTACACAAGCTTGTGTATTTACACTATAAAACCCAAATCTTAAATTTCTAACTCTAACCCTAAAAAACTAAACCCCACACTCTAAATCCTAAGCCCTAAATTCTAAACCCTACAACCTAAACCCCTAAACCTTAAACCCTAAACTAAAACTCTAACCCTTTAAACTAAAAGGCACGTGTAAACTAAAGTTTACACGGCCTGTGTATCAAAGTTTTTTCCTTAAATATATAGAAACTTTAGGCTTTTGTAAAATTTACAAAGACTTTGTATCAAAATTTTGTCATTTTTCATAATCCTTTATATAATTATATTGTATTTATTAAGTTTAGTCTTGAATAACATTAAATTTTGAAATCGATTTCGATATTTTTTATAAAAATAATATTAATATTAATGGTGTATATATTATTTTGAATCAATCTAATTTTACCATATTGATAATATATATATATATTGAATTATTAAAAGTTTTTAGTTTAGATTAATATTTTTATTTTTTATTTATTCAAAATTCAATATCCAAAATATATACGTGTGTACAAATATGAAATATCACTCAAACTAAATAAATATTGATAATAAAATACATTAAAATATAGCACGATTTTTTTAAAAACTATTATTTTTATTATTATAAATAAAGTCACCCTCTCGATTGTTATGTATTTTGTTATTTTATAATATGTTTACTCGGCTTTTGGGATAAATTTTCTATTAGTTTAAATTGGTTGACATTATCGATGGTATATTATATAGAGGGCGTAAGATTATTAATATTTAAGTATTTATTATCTTTTGATTTATAGGTGGGAAGAAATTTAAATAATATAGACATTATACTAAAATTATATGTTTAAAAAAATTAAAGATAAAACACCAAAATATTATAAAAATAAATACCAAAAAAATACCCAAACCCAATTATTTACTGAAATAATACCCTTTCAATGCCACATATGAAAAATACACAACCAATCAGACTCATCTTTGTCATATATGACACTGAAAAGGGTCAGATTGAGATTTTATTTTACTTGTATAGAGAAAGATGTGTCCTACAAAACATGTCTTTTAAGGTTTTCAATTTCATTGGTATTATGATTTAAAGATTAGTTGTTTAGGGTCTTTCAGTTAGAGTTTTTTAATTTTAGTGTTTTTACCATTAGAATTTTAGTAAAAACACGTATTTTAATTTGTAGTTTTTACTGTTAGAATTTTAGTAAAATTTTCAGAAATGACTAGACATGATATTGGAATTAAAAAAACATATTTGTTCAAACTATTTTTCATTATTATCAGTCAAAGTAAGTATATGATGAAATGTTCCCATGAGAGAGAGTTACTAATAAAAGTATAAGAGCACGAGAAATAATGTAGATAATATATTTGTAACATTCATATTATAGCCTAACGTGACGTAATGTGTCGTCAAAATTACAGTACATTTATCAATAATTTTTAGAACAAGTGATTTAAAGTTTTTAGTTGACACATTTCTCATTTCTTTAGGTTGTGGGTTCTAAAACTACTAGAAACAAATTTTCCCTCTCCTCTCGCTAGGTAGAAATTATTCAAAAAAATACAGCACAGCCAACCAAACAATATCAACATACATAAAAAAATATCATTATGGGGCATAGAGGACCATCTTACTACAATAAAAATTGTGCATCATCCAAAATGGTAAATAAGCGTTCTGTATAGACTTAATAGTTAAAAAAGTGCTCAACCTATAATATTTTTTTTCAGTTTTGCGCATAACGTTTTTTCGAACTACTTTAGTGTCTAACGTTTTCTTCCGTAACTCAAATCAAGTTTTTCATCAACAATCGTTAAAAAAATATCATCGTCCAATTATTACATGACACGTTACATGTTTTATTTATTTATTTTCTGAATTTCTTTAAAATATGAACTTCTTAAAAAAAATACTAAAATTTCAATTTCTTTCAATCAAACCCATAAATCACATCTCCTTCACCGTCCGACATCTCCACTCGTTGATGATTCAATGTTCACCACCTAAGTTGTTGGTTAGAAGCTTAATTGGTCTTATTTTTTTCATTATTGAATGTTCGTCGACGAAATAATTAACAGTTCATTTGTTGACTTTTACAGTTAAGATAATAAAATTTTTAGTCGCATAGGCCAACGAAATTAAGTATAGGCTTTTGTATATATATATCCAACTTTATAAACTCCGATGATAATTTGGACATCGGTTGTAAGTCTCATCACACATGCAAAGCAATTATGTTTAGGGGTCAAGGGACGAGGTTATCTATAATTTTGCGATCATACATTTGATAACTCTCCGACAACGCATTAAAATATAAAAAAGTTCCTATGCACGTGCCAGATATCAAGGGTCAAAAATACTCAATATTGTGATCCCTTCTACATAGTAAATGTAGGTACGGGACGGTTTAAAAAATTTACGGAACCTTGTGTAGTTTATTGAAACGATACTCTTTAATTTGTAATCTTATAGATATATAAAGTTTTTTAAAGAATTATTTTTATTTTAGGTGGTAAACAATTTTTAAACTAAAATTAGAAGTTTAAAGCATTTTAAAAGTGTGATTAGTCAAATCCGTTAATTTAGATGTTTGATAAATAGAAGATTGCAATAGCGGATTGAGGCGAAACATCTCATTTTGAAAAAACTCTTTTTAAGATTTTTTGAGTTAGAGATTTCGATAAAAAACTTGTAAATACTATTTTGTCTTTGATAATTATAAAGTTTTTTTTCTAAATAACCTAAATTTGATTAACTAATAAAATTAAAAAATTAATTTCATAAATAAAAAATTATTTTTTAAAGTAATAAATACATATAAATTTAATAATTAATAAAATTATATTTTGAATATAATTTCATAGATAAGAAATATATATATATATTTAATAATTATTAAAATTATATTGAAAAGATAATTTCACAAATAAAAGATTAATATGTACATCCTCGTATATGCTCAGTAATGATATTAAAAATATTAATTTTCTTAATCTAATTAATATTAATCAGTATAAAATGTTAATAACTAATAAATTATTCAAACAATTATCAAATATAATCACATTCTTATATGTCATTTTACTTGTTCAAATAATCAAACAATTATGATGTCATCCATCCCCTGAAACCTAGTTTTTTTTCTTCCAAAAGTGCAGCCACCGCTCATCATCTTCAGTAACTTCTCTTTTTTTCCTCTTTGATTGGTGGTCGGCAACCAATCTTGGTATTGGTTGTCGAGCACCGAATTTATTTTTTTTTGTTTTTTTAATTTCTTCATATTTTAATAAGAATCTCTGCTTTTGTGGCATGCGTTTTCTTTGTCCTTGTGACACACATTTTTCTCTGTCCTTGTGACATGTTTTTTTGTGTGGTTTGTTTCATCTGTCCTTGTGGCATAATTTCAGCATACCCTAGCAGTCGTTTGTTGCTCGCACAGAGATTTTAACGGCGCTAGTTTCTGATTATGATTTTGTCGGTGGTCATGGAAAGTTAGATCCTCACTCGGTTGATGGTTGTTTGCCGATGTAATCAGTCTTGGGTAGCAGAACATTCTGCCTGATAGTTTGGATCGCTCACCATTCCTTTTCATCTGCTATGCGTCTCGATTGGATAGAGACAAGGAAATTCAGGAAAGCTTCTAGATTTTAATGGTATGCTTATTTCTATGGAAGTATTCACTTTTCTTTGCATATGGGTTGTAAGAGATTTTGGTCTCCTTCCTGGATGCGTTGTAATTGTGATATTTTTTATAGTTTTAATAAAAATTCAGTGGCTATTATAAAAAATAATCAATCAGCTATCTGTTATCAGTTAATTTTACCAAACACTTTTATACAATCAGTTAATGTGATTCGTTAGTCAAATCAGCTAATGTTATCAGCTATCTGCTATCAGCTGATGTAATCCGCTATCCGCTAATTGTCAAAGAAAGCCTTAGTAAAAAAATATATTATGGGCCCTCTTTAAAGTCATTTTTTCTTGTAATTTATTAAACCAAAATCCTTTTTCCATATATAGATTAAGTTCAACTTATTTAGGGCCTCTTTCTTGGGGCCTTATACGGCCGCTCATCTTGCACATAACTAAAACCTTCGCTGTGTAGATCCAAGGCATATGTGGCAGCTGATGTAATCCGCTATCCGCTAATTGCCAAAGAAAGCCTTAGTAAAAAAATATATTATGGGCCCTCTTTAAAGTCATTTTTTCTTGTAATTTATTAAACCAAAATCCTTTTTCCATATATAGATTAAGTTCAACTTATTTAGGGCCTCTTTCTTGGGGCCTTATACGGCCGCTCATCTTGCACATAACTAAAACCTTCGCTGTGTAGATCCAAGGCATATGTGGCTTTGATCAGTGCTTTATCGGAAGCATCTTGCAGCAATTACAAATTATCTTCAATTCTTGTAAGCATCTCGCAAAAATTTTACCGCCCTCCCTAATACAACACATGCAGGTTATTTGTAGCAAGTGTCTTCTTCAAGATAAATCATGAGACATTATCCTAAGATCGACAATTATAATTATGCAAAGAAATTGTCACGAATCTAACTTCATTTGTAGAAGTTTTTTTTTAAACGCCTTACAATTCAAGCAAAGTCAGATGACCTCAAAACATAATGCTCAATAACACATTTCAAGTCAGTATACCTTAAATATGTTAGTTTCATCGTCAATAACACTCGTTTTGGTATACCTTAAATATGTTTTCAAGTCAGTATACCGGATCAATGAGTGTTATGACGTCAAAATGAACAGATGCACATGCAGCGAAGGCGTGCGCACAAAGGTACTTGAAGGTCTGGAATACTCCACAGTTGCACGTTCTTGCTTTCAGATCAACCACGTAATCATTTTCATTATTCCTTCAAGCGGTCGTGAATATTTTCGATACCAGAAAACGATGTTGGCGACGAGAGAACCATACCGCACCCATCGTGTTTTCATGAGCTGTGTATATTTGGAGTTTCTATTGGAGTTTTGGATGGAATTGGTGGCCACCTTCCATCCAGTCCACTGCTTGTTTTCGAGGGTTGCAAAAAGGGTAGCCAGTCGGTAATATGTCACCTTAACAACGGATATGATAGGCAAATGACGTGTTCCCTTCAGAGATGAATTGATCGCCTCAGCCAAGTTTGTTGTTATGTGACCATATCGATGACCCCCATCATAACATCATAGCCATTTCTCCCTCGGTATATCAGCAAGATATCGATATCCATCTAAATTTCTTAGGCTCAACTCTTCCAACAGCTCTTCAACTTCGTCTACCCATTGTGCGTTGCCTATTTAGTAAGAGATGGAATAGTTAATGAGTAATAATAATAGTACTAATAATAATAGCAATGGCAAATAAAATGGGATGACAGTTAATGACGTACCCATGCGAAGAACCATTATACGTTCATCATCATTCTTATATTTTTTGTAGTAGTTTGCTGTAATGTGCCGCAAACAGAACCGGTGATGTATATATGAGGGTTGCCAAGACGGCCCCATACTCGAGATTGCTCCCCATATCGTCGCGCCTCTATCTGAAACGATACATATCCCATATTCTCTTTCTAGTAGAACCCGATGCATGACATATTTGCGCAGGTTGGTGAGGAAAAATTCCCAAGAAAGGATATCTTCTTTTGGAACGATTGTAAACGCTACTGGAATGCATTTTCGATTGTCGTCTTGTGCAACTACCCGTAGTAAGATCTATATGTATCTACCGTACAAGAATGTGCCATCAATCTGGAGCATTGGCTTGTAGTGGCAAAAAGCTTTAATGCATTGCGGAAACGTCCAGAAAATGCGAAAAAATTAGCACTCCCCAGGTACGAGATGATCGTTGTAGTTTTTCGGTACTGTATCCAACTGCACGTGGATTATATTTCTGCATAATCTTCAGCCACGCTCGCAACTCGTTGTAGGATTCCTCCTCCTACCCATACAGTTTTTGAATGTCACGATATCTCGCATATCATGCCTTATCATATGACACCGTATAAGTGTATATAAATTTAATAGTAGCTATACATGTCGACACAGTTGCACGTGGATTAGCTTTCAGGAGTGGAAGGATGGCATCAGAAAGCGCGTGCACATCCAAGTTAGGATGATCTTGGCTCAGGCTTCCAACAGAGCATGTATGAGGTCCATTGTATCTCGTTATTTTCCATAGTTTGTTCAGACTCTTCAACTGCGATACCCGGACCCTCCACATACATCCCTAGTACTTGTGCGAACATTATGCAATATATTTGTCTGCCTCAGTTTTCCTTATGGTGGACGTAACTGAGCGTCGTATGTTGTAATGCTTAATCAATGCCTCCGTAAGTTTTTTAGTCTTGAAGACCATTCCAAGTCGTAGTTCACCATCGTTGAGTTCGTTGTACTAGTTCAACTAGGGAATTCTAAAAATTTAGTAACGTTTAAGCCTTCCATATCCACTGATGTGAAGTGCGATGGTGGGTCGTAAGACGTTGAGCAACCGTCTGCTGCAGTAAAGCTAGGCGGGGCAACGTATTCTTCCTCGTCTTTCTCCATATCATCCTCGGAAACAACCTCTACACTAGCGTCTACGTCATCTTCATCAGCGTCAGGCTCATCAAGGTCTAATGGTTCTTCAGGAAATAAACCCATCTCGTCACCATCGGGCCTGACCTCCGTAAGCAGTTCTTCAGCAGAATTATCCCCTGGAAGCTAAAATAGTTCTGCCTCATCAACAACTGGGTGACACCTATAGGTTCTGCAGGCCCAACCCAATTACGAAACTATTGACGATCACGAGTCCGCTGATGAGGCCTATCTAGGTCTACAATGGTAGCGCTTGAATGTCTTCCTATAGACGAGAAATCATCTACATTCTGCTCACTAGGGATATAAGTTGAGTGTCGTTCGGTTGAGAAATCATCGAACGGGTTAAACTCCTCATAGTATGACAACCGCATAGATGATGACGCCATTAGGCCCGCACCGTATGGATTGTACGTTGAGTGTTGGGTTGGTGACATGTTAAGGTCGAAGTCGAACCTGGCGACACAGAAATGTCTTGGCATTTGGGTAGAAGACAATGAAGCTTCGTCGTTGCTCGTATTTAGTAGGTTGAAGCCATGTCGCAGACTTGATGTTGGACTATGAGCATTTGGGTCGAAGTCATGATTGCTCGTAGCCAATTTGGAACAACATTATGCCCTCCCGCATGCCCTTCGGTAAAAGTTGCAAAGAGCTCTAGGGGTCATCCCATTGAATATTGGGTATAGGTATCGATCATCAACTTTACATCACCATCGTCCTAAAGATCGAATATTGTGAAATACAATGGGTCTACACGAACCGCGAGTTTAGTAGTACAATACTGACATGGTAGTGAAATTCGCGCTTCGGTGAACGCGAGTTTGTTTTACAATCACATATAAATCACTCAGGAGTGAGTGAATGTTAAACCACTGAAACAAAATAATGGCGTGATTTTCTGTGATTTTTTCGTGGAACCTACTTCTATACTTCTTTTAATGACAAATTCACAAAAGATGAGTTGTTGGAGTTAATTTCCACACGGGTAAGGGAGTGTACAAGCTCAAAAATTCCAGCTTTACATGTCGAAATTCCAATCACTGAGCCCGACCTAGATGAGCACTACATGCTAACACTCTCCAATGAGAAAGATATGCGCAAGATGTTTCAGGCATACAAACGTGTTGGGGGTACGAACATCGAGCTCAGTGTACCATTTGATAAAGGATCCAGTTCATCAACCACTGTGTCAACAGCCCCTCGTTGTGCAAACGAGGATGCGGTTTTTGTAAGAAATTATAGGAGACGCTAAGAGAAAGAACAAATGGTTGAGGAACTAAACTTAACATCTGACATAAGTACCGACTACGACGACAGCGAATCAAATCCTCTTCCATTCATTTTAACTAGGCTTAGTAAGTTAACATTTGTGCACTTATCTTGTAGAACGTTTTGTTAATATAATTTTCTGCATCTATCGAATTTAAATTTCTAACTTACGTTGCTAACTGTTTTATCACATCATAAATAACATACAAATCATCCAATTACATTTTCAAACCGTTTTATATCACAAAACATGTAATTAAGACAACGTTACATGTCACCCAATTACATTGGAACAACTAGCATATATGAGCCCCCTCGTATTTTGTTATATGTCATATGTTGTCCAGCCTCTTCATTCGTGCTACACGGATCCTCTAGTTACAGTCGTGGTCCTTTTGGACACATTCTGCAATATAGTGGTCTTCACTTGTTTTTTTCACTATCAAAGCAACAGATCGGCGTATGTTGTAGTTCTTAATTGTATCCTCTGCAATTTTCTTAGTCGTGAATATTATCCCAACTTCTAGTTCACCATCACTATCGACAACTTCATCGCACGACACGAACCCAATAGATGGGAAATCATCTACGTTTGCAGCCATTGTAGAGCTTGAACGAACGAATTAAAGAAAGAGAAATATTGAGTCTATTCAATGAAAAGAAATGTGTGTGTTTTTTAGGAGGTGGAAGTGTCTATTTATAAGGGTGGGAAATAAACCGGTATTTGTTTATTTCTAAAGGTGTTTGTGTTAGTTTTGCTCTAAACACGTAAAATGAACCCCTAAACATGGTAATAAAGAAACTTATAGAGGAAAGAAACACGAGTAAATTATTATAGTATGAACCACATACATTCTACAAACATACAAGATATTGTAGTATTATTGAAATAATACTACTGGAACTGATGTGAAAAGGTATGATTAGTACAACCCGTGAAGTACGTGCACAATGTTTCTTTACTCTACCTTGAAATGTGTAAACATACAAGATACTCCAACACTATTATTGAAACAACTTGGTTTGTTCTCTTGGTCTCATCCTCATTCAAGTTGTACAATTGTACCCCTCGGCACTTGATTCTCTTCTTCAAGCCTAGACAGGTATTTGAGGCTGATATCGGTTTACTTCCAAAGCTGAATAGTCCAACAAGTTTAAATCTTCGGGACATGCTTTACTCGTAGTCTTCCTTGTTTGCATACCTTAGTTCATCAACCAGAGCTCAGTAGAGAACGAGTTCTCTTCTTCTGAAGGCCTGAGTAGTCTAGCAAGAGCCAAAATTGAGGTATGCATTTTGCCACTACTGGGCCTTAAAATATCATCGGCTTACTTGCTGAGCTGAGTATCCAACCGGTCCTCGTCTTCAAGCTCAAAGGTTTATTAGAGCCAAGTATTGTACCCCTAAACATGCTTTCATGAAGTGGGCATATGACCAAGCTTCATGGATTTTGTGAGCCTAGTCACACGGCCAATGCTACCCACTGATCGTATTTTACGACCATGGTTGGGGCTTTGACTCCGGTTACAAGTGGGGGTTTTACCTAGCCTCTAATATTGAGGCTTAAAGATACGTAACTCACAACCTTAAACAAAAAGTTAAGACCATTGTATGCCATTCAAAAATACCTCAAATTCTCGAATATTGTGATTTGTTGTTTTCGTTCCTCTTGAACAAAAACACCTAACAGTTATCTCATTGGAACTAGTAACCCACCAACATCTACTCATTATATAAATGCAACTACAAATACCTACAAACCATAATATCTGAGAAATTTCTTTGTGAAAGAATTTTCCAGATACGTGGCTTGTTGATATTAGTAGATACAGTACAATCGTATAAGGAACTAAAACGTAGTGTTTTTTTCTTCGAAATTTGAGTGGCGTATAGTTCACTGCTGGTGTAGTGTGGCATATAAAGCATGAAACTCGCGTTTGGTACAACGCGAGTTCACGGTGACGTGTTAGATTTCTAACACGAGTTCATGTTGACGTGTAAAATTTCTAACGTGAGTTCATGTTGACGTGTCAGATTCCTGAGTCTGGAACTCGCGTTTTATAGGACGCGAGTTTAATAATGTTACTTTCCAAGTTACATATGAAATTATATACAACATAAAATTTAAGAGCTGATACCGGCATAGTAAAAATTATAAACGGATTTTATAACTATTTGCATTGTTAAATACACAAAAAATTAAAAACTAAATTCAAACATTGCATTCCAACAAAGTCTACTTGAGTTATTAATTACTTGAACAAATAAAACTAATGATGCCTATGTCCACCGGTACCACACCCCGATGGACGACGAGGCTGATCAGGATTGCATCGACCATGGGGCTGAACTTGCTATTCTTCATCGCCATCATCATCGTCTTCATTCTCGGTTTCATCTCCAGCAGTACCACTCGTTCTAACTGGCCCACCTGTGAAGAATAGGGATTGCGAGGGTATTTGCTGAACATAGAGGGTCCCAAAATCGGTTGCCAGCGGTTGATACAAATACAGAGAGAAACTATCTTGAGTAACACTCGACGTGCCACCCATCCTTACAGAAAATGCACTGTAGGGATTGGCTACAACAGGCGTGAAAATACCTTCCATCGGACTCTACGGCAAATGGTCTACTAACTGTACGAAAATAGGCTGTGGTCGAATCGGTGGGGTGGCCTGAGATGGTCCCGGTGCTGAGGAGGCAGATGCATTTCCCCTCGATGACGAAACAACGCCAAAACTCTTACGTGCTCCCCTCGTACGTTGAGTTCATGGGCGCACCCGCTCACGAACGACCACTCGTTCCTCTAGAGTCAAAAGATTCGGCTTCCCATTCTCCACAAACCACAGAAAGATACTCATGGTTGACCATCGTATCAAACATTACGTAGTCACGAATGGGCTGCCGGTGCGGAAGATGTCTTTCCCTCCACTGAGCAATCCAACCTATGTGCCTCACCGACCAATCACCCTACAAGATAATATCAAAATTTTATTTTTCTTTATAAATATAAATATTCAAATTGATAAAGAAAACATTAAACTAATTATAAATTTTTTACATCTAGCTTCCTTTGTCGAGTGAGCCTATGTAAGTCGTACAAATTTTGAGGCTCTGGCAGGATTCGTTGGAGACAACCAAACTGTTGTAGGACGTGATCGGTCGGGTGCCACTCAACTGTAGCGTAGAAGATGAGTGGTACCTTCGCAGTCCAAGCACTCTTCGTCCCTTCCGAAAAATCTGGCAAGCATTCGTGGATACTCGGATCCTTGTACAGTGTCCACAAAAACTGTACAATATACAATTATAATTGAAATTAATAAACTTTATTTTAAATAAATAAATCAAATTAAATATTAATTTCAAATTCCAAATATTTACCTAATTCATTCTCAATATCCCGTCTGATAGACTTCATATCATCGGCCAGACCAACATGACTTAAATTACCGCACCACCTACATAACAACATAATAGTAATGTTAAAAATCATATATTAAAAAAATTACTTTTTAAAAAATTTATTAACTTTTTTGGGTTGCCTCCGACATAATGGAAAAATATAGGGACTCGACATTACCAGTTCAGGGCGTAAAAATGACATTTTGACCCACGCCCAAGACTGAAGCAACAAAAGACAACCTCCAATGTCGTGCTTCTCTGGATTGGTAGTCTTGCACATCTCTCTAAATAGAAACGCCAGTACTGCCGATCCCCAACTCAATTTACCGACATAGTCAAAATCACGCAAATGTCGCAATCACAACAAGTGCACTTTGTTGCGAGATTTTTCGGCAAACAATATCCCACCGATTATTAGTAAAATATGAGCGCGGGCATATGCCTACAATAGGAAAAAAATATTAATATATGGAAATTTAATTATTCTAGTAATATTCACAAAAATAATATTTTTTTTACCTTCTTCACTTCTTCATTCGCGTCATCCGGTAAATGAGTATAATTTTCCCACAGCCACTTCAATAACACACAGCCTCCATCCATCCTCTCTAGCGTAGCCCTAAGTAACTCAAAACACATGCCACGTCATTCACCACTACTGGGACCGGTAATAGCATCTCCGTAAACCGGTAGACCGAGAATATGCGACACATCCTCCAAGGTTATAGTCGTCTCACCGCACGGAAGGTGGAATGTGTGTGTCTCCGGTCTCCACCTCTCTACAAGTGCGTTGATCAGATCAACATCCAATCTCGCACCTCCAATAATTCTGGATACGTGAAAAAATTCAGCCCTCAATATATACTCCTCTAGATGCGGGTCGGGCAAAGTCAACATGCGAGTGATAAAAACTTCTAGACGACGTTTCATCCCATTCTAAAAATAATTAAACAACAGCAAATTAATTTCAATTTCAAACAACAATACTTTTATAAAAAAATATAACAAAACAAATTTTAAAAATGATTTTAATATAAATAAGTAAATGTTCTACATTGTTTATAAACATATATAACAAAATTAAAACTGAAAAAAAATAAATTTAAATAAAATTAATAAAACTTACATTTCTCCGTCAATAATCGAAAACGTGTCTCTGATCCAAACGTATAAGCCCCGCCATTACTCAAAACTCGAGATTTTAACTGAAAAATTTTTACGAATGAGAAAGACTGTAGATAGTATTGATAGTGAATAAAGTGGTGGGGTTGAGGGCATTTTTATAGCAGACTCGCATCGGTTCAAATGCGGGTACTGAATGAAATCCGCGTTTCGTGCAACCCATGTTTCGTGATAACCCAGAAACCCGCGTTTCGTGCAGCACGAGTTTGGTGTTTTTTCAATGCGGTCATTTAATTTTTAACCGTTCGAATTTACTGCGAAAAACCTGCGACATATCGGCTATAAATCTCGTGAAGCTCGTGTGGTGCGTAATGCTGGTTCCATAAATACAATGTTTAAAATACGCGACCAGATACAATATGCCACATCAGCTTGAATTCGCGTCTGGTGCAACGCGAGTAAGGAATTTGCGTTCCGTGAAACGCGAGTTGTTCCTACGTGTACCAAATGGGGTATTTTTCCAAAGAAACTTCAGATATGATGTTTTTCCAATTTTTGCCTTAAAAGAAAATATTGCTCCAAATTAGCCAACGACATAAGTATTATGATTTTTTTTTGATTTTAAGGTTTAATGTCAGGCGAGAAATGTACATAGAGGTATATTTGTCTTACCGTGTTTTATTTTAAAAATTAAACTTACAAAAGATGTGTTATGTCCAACAAACATTTTATATTGTCCAATGAATACCCTACCATCTACTGATTGAGCAAGGTGCGTAGGACAAAGGCATGCCTAGTCAACTGCGCCTTTGTCTTATGCAACGCACATAATTAAAAGGCGAATAACATTTTTATAAATAATTTTAAATGTCAACTCAACAAATAATTAAAATTTTAATTTAATAAAAATCCCCAAACTTTAGTACATGAAAAGTACTTATAATGTCGATAAAATTAAGGTTTTATATTTATATTATATTTATCTTAAGAAATTCGAGTTTAATCAGTTTTGTGTATAAAATGTGTATCTTATTAAAAGGTTAAAAAAATATAAACATATACTACATTTAATTACCTTAAGCCTATTAAAAAATTATATTAAATAATTTTGGATAGAAAAATATTATTTAAATAAAAGAGAAAAGGGTTTACTTTATTAGTTGAGATATCATGGCTTTTAGCCAAAATATTTAATTTATATATTTTATTATTCTTTTGTTGTCATTTGATTAATTTGAATTGACTCGCGTCGTACACTTGACTTTGATGTGTGAGTCTCTCAATAAAATTTTTTTGTATACATCAAAATTTACTTAAGTGATGACAAACTGCTTACTATTTAAAATAATTTATGTTGATTATATACTTTATTTATTAAAATATTAGGTTTTAAATATTAATTGTCAACATATCAAATTTATTGCTCATAATAGTACATTGAAACTAGAAATGACAATGTTAGTGCATTGAAAAAAAGATATATGCAAATTTATTGTGCGGTCTTAGTGGTAAAGTATATGTTATTCTTTTTAGTTAATATGAGTTCGAGTAATATAATTTATTAAATGTATATGTATTTATTCAAATTTAATATCTAACTAAAATATTACCTTGTAATCGAATTAGAATGCTAAAAAATTATATATTAATTAATTAGATTTTTAAGATTTTTTATATAGTTTATATTCGAAATTCATAGCTCACATTTCAGTAATATAATTTCTAAGGTTTAAACATATATTGTCTCTTTGAGAATACAATAACAATAATTAAACCATAAAATAACAATAAAAGAAATAAACTGGAATTAAACCAATTTAATGTGATACGATTTAAAAAAAGTTTTCACTTCTCCTAAATTTATCCGAGCAGCCGGTTTCCCGGTGAGTCCTAACCGGTAGACGGGGCAGACAAAGAGTACAGTCGTCCTGACCTGTCTCGTTATTCGAGAGCACGTTAACCGACAGCTGTGTTTTCCTTTTTAGACTTTATTAACCCATTACAATCCGACACCTGTTATTTATTTACTTATTTTATGTGATTGGACTATTTTTCCTCCTCCTCCTCTTTTCGTTTTTATGCTGAAATCCCGTTTTGCCCTTGATTTGCTGTGCTGTTTTTTATTGCTTATTTTAAAAAATATATATTTTTTGGAAATGGGAAATGGAATGGGGCCACATTGTGGGCTGTTTTCGTACAAATTATATTATAAGTTTTTTTGTCACGTTATTTATAAAATTAATTAATTAATTAAATATATTTATTTTATTAATTTTTTTATCTAATCTTTTTACTTATAAAGTGAATCTTTACTTGATAAAATTATTTTTTAATTTAATTTACAGTAAACATGAATGAAAATTTACTTGATAAAAAAATAAATTAAAAAAATTAATAAAATAAATATATTTAATTAATTAATCTCATAAATGATGTGGTAAAAAAGACTTGTAATATAATTTTTCCTGTAAGAGTAAGGATAAGTCTCACTAGTTGACAAATAATGCTATGCCATGCGACTCATCATCATCATACACAAAAAATAGCCCTTAATTTGTCTTTATTTTTTTCACAATATTAATCAAAGTATTTTAAATCAATTTTTTCATATACATAATCTCAAAAAAGTGCCACTTTGGTCTTAATTTGTTGGATGATTATAAAATTCAACGTTTAGTTTTAACCAAGAAATAATTTATTTATGGATAAAAATTGTTAGTAGATTAATAATAAATATGCTTAAATGACTAAATAAAATAACATATCAATAAAATATAATTGAAATAAATTGATATGTCAACAAAAAATTAATTTTATATTATGTTAGCGTATAATATTATGAATGTTTGTCGTATCATTTTAAATTATTTATTGTTAGTTGATTAACACTTTTCATAATAAAACAAAATGTTCATGATAAAACAATTTATCATAAATAACTTAAAGAATTAAACGTCAGAGACCGTTTTGGCATAATACCTTTATCATAAATACATTTTCTCCAAAATGATTATACAATCACAATTTCACATAAGACAACATTTTCTGGAATATTTAAAGGTATTTTACTTTATAAGCATTTTATATTTTAAATAATGTTGTATTATGGTAAATTGAGGTTAATTTAATATTTTAAAGTATTTTATATAGTATCCCAAAATTTATTTAAGGATTTGAAGTTATTTTTACGATAGCAAGGACAGTGTTTATATTTTTCCGATGATAAAGACAATATTACCGTGTTTTTTTCAATATTTTTTAAACTAATTAAGGAAGTTGGCATATCTCTCCAACCACTCTAATTCAAATTTATTTTATCATTTCAATACTAAAATTCAAAAAATAAAGTGTAGAAACTACAATAATTTTTCTCAGAGTAATTTATAAATAATGACAATTTTTCTTGATACATTTCCGAGTTTATAGCCATTGAAAGTAATTAAAAAAAGACATAAAGTGATTTTGTCAGTTTAGCGTTACTTTTTAAAAGTATTGTCAGAAAGTTATTTTAAAAAGTAATTTTTAAAATTTGAGTGTAAAATTTAACCGTTTCTTGGTAAAAAAAATACTTTTAAAACGATAAAATGTATTTTTACACATTGTATTCTAAAATTTAAAATATATTAGGTTGAATTATATATAAATTCATTAATATTATGATATGTGAAATATATTAATATAACTATAATAAAATATAAAAATATAATAACTTATTTAATGTTTTATATAATTTTTTAATATATATATTTCAAATAAATTATAAATAATTAATATAATTAACTTGTCAAATTAATTTGAATATACAATTCATATTTTTAAAAAGGCTTAACCGTCAAATAGGTGCCCAAACTATGCTTTTTTCAGTTATGTGCCTAAACTATTTTTTTGGGTCAAATAGGTATCTAACGTTTGATTTCGTGACCCATTTAAGGTTCTCAATTAATTCCCACCATTGAAGGACATGTGTCATCTCTTGAAAATTTTAAAATTATATTAAAAATAAATAAAATTACTTAATTTTTAGAAAATCTCTAAGTTTTCCAAATTTCACAAAACAACCCTCAAATTCTAAAATTCCCAACTCCCCAAAACCTAAATCTCAATTTGGGGTGATTCCGCCGCCGATTGCCACATCGGTCGTCAGACCATCACGACCATTTCCCCCACCACCCTGTCGTCGAAAATCAACCGACGCCGTGCAAGACGCCGAAATTGTCGAATGGTTCATTCGAACGATTTGCGATGAAAGGCGGTAAGACGAATGACGTTCGGTGTGCGAGTTGTTCAACGAGGGGAGGGAGCAGTCAGATTTGGGGTTTAGGGATTTGGGGACTATTTTGGAAATATTTGAAAATTTCAGGATATATTTTTATTTAATTTTATTTATTTTTAATATAATTTTGAAATTTTTAGAAGATGCTAAGTGTCCTTTAACGGCGAGAATTAACGAAGAACCTTAAATAAGTCACGAAATGAAACGTTAGGCACCTATTTGGCCAAAAAATAATTTGAGCATCTAACTGAAAAAGGCATAGTTTAAGTATGTAACTGGAAAAAAGACATAATTTGGGCACTTATTTACCTACTAAGCCTTTTAAAAATATATTTTATGCCTTCTTCTTTTTAAATAACAAAAATAAGCTAACGTGTTTACTAGGTTAAATTTGGATTTTCTTCGAACATTATCATGCTTGTGATTTTGCTGGGAAAAGCAATGCTTTTACAAGATTATATTTGAATTTTCAATTTTTCATTTCCAACCGAGCTTTTTGACAGCAAAAGCTAAAAAAATAGCTTTTCCATTGAGTAAGAAATTCCTTTTCAAACGCGACTTTAAGGTGAAGTTTTACATGTTCTTTCAATTTGATTTCTGAAAATGTAAAAAAAAAAATTAGAGTAAAATCGTCGGTCAGGAAGGTATGACAATTTTACTTAGATTTTATATATATATATATATATATATATATATATATATAAACATAAATTTTTATCATCGAGAAAATGTGACGACTTTATTTATCATTGTAAAAGTAACATTACATCCCTAACTAAATCTCGACCAATCGTATGTTCCTATTTTTTTTCTTCCAAATAACATTATTTAAACATGAGATTAGAGGTCGATTTCGAGAGAAATTAGTTGGTTACCAATTAGTGGCGGAGCTAAGATTTTTATATAGTGGGGTTATAATTGGTATGAGATTTGAGAAATTCTCATAGTACTATAATAAGTATTGACCCCATATCTCACAAAATTTAGTGGGATTAATTTTTATATTTTCTATAAAAAATTCTAATTTTTTAACACTTTATAATAGATTTAAAGATATTTTAGTTAGACTAATGGGTCATTTGCACCTAAACTTTCTACATAAGTCCGCCCATGTTACCAACAATGTCTTGATTTAGACCCGACGTTTGAGTCCAAGGTGAGACATCGGGAGAGTAGAAGGCAACAAAGGGAATGGAGCTTCAAGCAGGGATAAACCTAGAGGGGCGGTCGACCCCTAAAATTTTAATTTTTTTTATAATTTTAAAAAAATAAATTTTTATATATTTCTATTAAAATTTTATTTTTTTTCCCTTAAAATTTTATAAGCTTTATTCGAGAATTTTATAAATTCATCCATCCTAATATAAAGTTTTGGCTTCAGGTCCCTGGCTTCAAGTCCAAACCAATGCACATACTTGCGAGAGCCGCACGCTATCCGGTTGAGAAGAACGCGGCAGCGTGCACACTGCTAATTGCGCCCACCACGCTACACGCCATTTTGTTTTCTTCTATTTGCTTTGGTTTCTTATCGTTCAATGGGTAAAGCGATGGGTATCGATCCCGACATCTAATATATTTGTTTACGCAATCAAAATATCAAATTTATATCGACATATTATATGGTTTTTGGAATTTATTGTTTGTTTCCTTCTAGGCTTTGTAGGGTATTTCTATTAGGATGATAACGTTGGAATAAGATTTCAAAATCTAATGTGAGTTTATTTTCATTCCGTGAAATAGAAATAATTTGGAAGTCATCAGAATTTGTTTGTTGTTTTTTTCGTTTGCACTTTACCATTGAAATTATTTTATTTAAAGTCGTTAGCATTTTCTGGCAATTTCTCTAAAATTACCAGTACTTCTTGACAATTTCTCTAAAATCATCTACGCTTTTCGACAACTTTCAACTTCAATGTAGAAATATTTATATTTTATGAAATAATCCTAAAATATCTCTTTTCATAAAATAAAAAATGCAGAATATTATCTCTCAAAACAATCACGCTTTGTAATCATGGAGCCTGGTTTTAGGGGGGTTTTTGGTTAAAATGATTGAAAAAAATTATGAACTATATTGTCTTATTTAGAATAAAAAAGGTATATGTCACGGGGCTATTAACCTCTTCCCAAAAGACATGTCTGCTAGGATGTGCAGCGCCACTGCTTATATATCCTAAGATCTCTCTTTTTCTTTTCGATGTGAGATTAATGACCCCGCCTCTTCTTAGACGTGACATTCTCCCTCACTCAACCTCGTGACGCCCTAGTCACGAGCTTCCGCTCTCGTGATTGGCCAATTGTCACGGTTGTCCACCCTACCTACCCCACTCATAGGCGTTCGGCGTAGAATCGGGCAGTTAAAGGGTCGCTCTGATACCACTTATCATGGGGCCATTACTCTCTTCCCAAGCACGCTTGACTGCGGAGTTCAAATGGGATCCAGTGCATTAGTGCTGGTATGATCGCACCCTAGAAGGGTAATGTTACGTCTGAGAAGAGGCAGGGTCATTAATCCCACATCGGAAAGGAAAATGAAGGTCTTGGGACATATAAGCAGTGGCGCTGCACATCCTATTAGACATGTCTTTTGGGAAGAGGGTAATAGCCCAATGACAAGTGGTATCAGAGCGAGATGAGGGGGCTTGCGTTCGAGCCTACTTGGTGTTACAGTCATGTTAGGTGAGGATTTGCTTCGAAGTAGTTCGTGGCAAAAAAGTGAGCGAGATGGCACTAAAGAGGAAGACATTGACAATGAATGAGGTAAGAGATGCTCTTGATGATTTTGACAAGAGGAGTTTCTCTCTTAAATCTCAGGTGGAAGACTTGCTCGAGAAGGTGGATTCCCTGAAGGAGTAGATCATTAAGGATGTCCAAGAAGTTCTCGACTCAATTACGACTAGTTGAACCAACGAGACAATTCATTTCAAGATGCAATGGAGGCATTGAAGGAGGAATTAAAGTCGTTGGTGAAGAGGGTTCTTAGACTTGAACAATCCGAAAATGAGGCCAAGCAGACCCAAGGTGTTTTCAAGTCCCGCCTTGAAAAAGTTGAGTCCATGGAGGACTAGTTCAAGGACGAGACGAGACAAGTTCTCAACGAGTTGGTGAATGTTCGAGGGAGTAATGCTTGTGAAGCCGAGGTAAAAGCTTTGTAGATTGAGGTGAATGAGCTCAAAGAAGAGCTACTCAGTTGAAAGGCTGCAATAAGTGAATGGGTTGTGCTCAACACATTCTCAATGAGACTTAGACCAAGGGCGAAGCTCGCATTAGAGCAAGCCGATTCCAAGAGAGCATCAAAGGCTAAAGATGTGGCTGAGTTGCTGACCAAGCCTGTGGGAGACAAGGCAGCCATTATGGAGAAGTCCAAGCCCGCGATGAGAGATAATGGGAGTGGCGAGGCTAAGTCCGTGCTGAAAAAAAAAAGCAAGCAAGAAGGTAAAGTTATACTTATGTGATGGTCTTTATATGATAAGGAGCCATCTCGAGAAGAATCGCCTTGTTGTACTCATCAAAGGAGAAGATGAGCTGGAAGGAGTAGTAGCGCGATTTGGCGTAATTACGAGTGTCAATGAGCCAAGAGAAACCCAAGGTGTGACTACGAGTGCCAAAGTAGTCAAGCCAAGGTCGAGCCCCAATACGATCGCAAATGAGAAAGCCGTCAAAACGAGGGTGACGAGGAAGCAATTGGAGTGCTACTAGTGTAAAAGGCCTCACAAGTTACGAAGATGCCCAGTTTGAGCCAAGGGGTCCAAGATGATGGACGAGCCAGAAGGGAGCGAGGCAGCAAAATTTGGTTTGAAGCCGTCTAATTCTGCCAAGGCCAAGGGAGACCGAAAGCAGAAAGGGGTGAACATATCTGAGAAGGCTATGAGAGAGCTTACCGAGGATGTTCGGGGAAAGAATATCACTTTTGAGACCAATAGAGTGTCGAAGGGGCCAAGCCGGTGAGGGACATTGCAACCGTGGAGACACCACCCATGGGCAACGTAGGAAATGAGCGAAGAACTTCGAGGAAGAAGTACTGGCGCAAGAGGATGCATCGAACTTCGAGGAAGAAAGGTTGATGTAAGAAGAGTGCACCAAACTTCAAGTCAGAAGAGCAGATGCAAAAAGGGGCAACAGACTCCGTGGCGGAAAGGCTGATGCATGCAAAGAACTTCAATGAAGAAGGTTCGCTACAAAAAGGGCAAGACTTCGTGGAGAAAGAAAGGCTAACCCATTTTAGAGTAAATGAAACTGAGAGGAAGGTACATCTCAAACACAACTCTAGTGTTTTTTATTTTTATTTGCCATCGTTGATGAATGTAGGTCGAGTAAGACCTAGCTTTTATTGTGGGAGAGACTCTAACATACCCCACTCGGCGTAGAAGAAAATCAAGTCGGAGAATGCTACCGGTGAACAAAACAGTAATCAGTGCGATAAATTTTCAAGTTTTCAAATTCAAGAATAACAAACCATATCGATACACCTAAGCTCGTATCGATACATGTTGACTAAGGTTGACTCGTTTCGATACAGCCTAGGGCTGTATCGGTACCATTTATTTTTCAGACCTTACTGTTCAAGTTCGTATTGATACTCCCCATTTGTGTACCGATACGCCCTATTTTACTTAGTCTAATTATGCAAGGCCATATCGATACGCCATCACCCATACCGATACGCCTGACGTATAATGACAAATTTTAGCTAGTTTTTAATCAATTTGACCTATTGAACGTTGTCCAAACTTAACCAAATTTTACCAGCAAGTTATTAAACCATAGTTCTATTAGCATGTCAACTCCTGTCAAAATGAATCAATTTACTATGATTTAACCTTTTAGTACCGAATATACATTCTTAACCATTTTAAGCCAAAACCAAAGTGTCATCTAGAGCCTTTCTGGTCTATATAGAACAAAACTAGTACTCACATAACCACAAGTCCATATTTTACTAGTTCAACTACTTTGCCACCATTCTAGGAGTTTATAAGGACAAAACACATTACTCTAAGCCTTTGGTGACTTGCCGAACTTTCATCTAGCTCCGATATCAATCCCGATCTCTTTCTTAACCTGAGATGTGGAAGATGAATGCATTAGACTTACATAGTCTAATTGAGGTAGCCATAGACAATGAATGAGCATGGTATGCTTTCCAACATGCTTCAATAACAAGTCCAACTATACTAACAATAAGCATATGATTCACATGGCATAGTTATCATGCTTAACATATAACATGGCATCAATGAATAACATATTCCTTAATAATCAATATCATAGGATCATCATCAATAACAATATCATCAATCAATCATTTCCTTGGATCGATTCAACCGTATTTGGATACACGAATTCCACCTCATCACCAACAATAACAATAGTGGTCTAGTCACATATCATATTCCCTCCACCGCACCAATTGACCAATACACATCAACATCCTTCTGCCGCACTACAATAAAGGTCGTAACCTATACCTGTACCATTGAGCTCATGAATTCTATGGCATGCCAATTGTATCCAATATTTTGATCCCAAGGTTTAATATACAATAGCTCAATAACAATAGTTTTATAGCAATAGGTCAATCACAATAACTCAATAATCATATGATCATAGCAATAGACAATAGCAATAATCACATATCAATAATCTAATGGCAATGGACATATCTTAATAGCAATTAGCAATAAAGCTTCAACATGGATTCTATGCAATACTTACTCTTACTTACAACATATAACTTTCAATAGTGTTTTATGCAATCTCCTTCAATACAATGGTTAGCAAATCAAAATAAATGATTTGAGGTGGCACCTAGCCAACTCTCGAGACTTCGACTACACTCACCTTGGATTCCGAAGCTCCTAAAGCTCTCGGATCATAATTCCTTTATTCCTAGCTTACTTTGGAGATGATGGACTAACTTCCTCCAATCTTTGAGCTAGGAGAAATCAATGAAAGAGTGTTACAATCGATATAGCAACATCAATATACATTTCTAAGCTTGGAATAACCATTAGTTATTCAATAGATTCATGGATTAAAACTTTGAAGAACAAGGGCTTAGCTTGGGAATCATAACTCGAATTTAGACATTCAATAGTCAATGGAATCAATAATAGATTTAGTGCTTCCACTTACCCAACCGATGGCTATACAATGAAATTCTTGAAACAAAGAAAACTTGAGTTTAAGGGGTTCAATTGGAGAGGTGTGTACTTGCTTAGTGGAGAAGATAACAATGGTGCTGCTTGCTTTTCAAAGACAAAGATAGAGATTTGGTCTCGGTGAAATAGAACAAAGATGATAGCTTTCTTTTCTCTAATTCATTTTAAGGGAATTGTAACTTAATCATTTCCCACATTTATTTAAGCCAATAGGAGGGTTTCCTATCACTAAGGGTTTGCTAAACCCAACCCACCTCATACTAAACCAATATGAAACTTTTCTTGGCTATAGGGTTTGCTCTAAACAATATATTTCCATCAACTCATGTTATCTTTAACTTTAAGCATAAAGATGGATAATTGTCTTCTTTTTAGACTAAAATCAAGTGAGAATGTGGCAAGCTAATAGGTGAGTCATCACCATTTTAAAATCTTTGCAATTGAGTCACTAAGATTGATTTTTGCAAGGACCCGTATCGATACACGTGGAGCTGTATCGATACGGCTAAGCCAAATCCAAGAAAGTTAGTTAAAATTGTTAGTCTGTATCGATAAGCCCCTAGCTGTATCGAAACACCTTGCCAACACCGTATCGATACAGATTCCCCTATATCGATACGCCTTGCCTAAAAATATTATTTTCAACATTTTTAAAGAGGTATTTGGCTAGGAATATACTCAACTATGGTCCCTAACCATGGAATTAACCATTTAGACAACATGGATGCAATACTTGATCATTTTAATATCGGATTTTACTATCGTTGAAACCTAATTCTGACTAGATCGATTTTCGGGGTGTTATAGAGATGAAGCTTGGAATGGACCTTTCAGAGTTCTAAGGAGCCAAATTGATGGGCTGACGAGTCTGAGAGTTCATCCGGTGTTCAATGTGGTGACACCCAAGACTTTGTCGCGGGACCAAGAGTGTCTAAGTCGAGGTAAATCAAGGCTTGTAGGAGAAGGCTCTTATGATGGAGATGTATCTAGAAGTGTCTTAGCACGCGACATAACTTGGCGGAAAGAGTTAGAGCGAGTAGTCCTTATGGGGGGACATGAGCAAGCCGAGTCGTTGATAAGCCACCAAGATGATGTGAGGAATGGTGCAGAGGATCGAAGAGTTATATGGCAGCGAGAGCCGAGGAAAGCAGTTTTTATGGGGGAACTGCATCAAGCTGAGGCAACGAGTGGCAGCATCCAAGGGGGCCCTACCCAGGATCGTTCTAGTGCAGCGACGAAGGCGTCGCCAAGTTCAGTGGGGGAGAATGTCATGGCCCAAATATTTTGGTATGGGACAGTTGTGCAAGGATTTGCAAAAGAGGTTCAGAACGAATCATCGGGCTTGCCAAGACCACCAGACTTGGCCCAACACTTAGAGAATGCTAAAGAGCCCGATCACGTTGACTTTTTAGAAAAGTAAGAGACAACAAGTCAAAAGAGATTGTGGGGGTAATCTTACCATATCAAGCGTGATCAGCTATCTGAGGAAAGAAACCTACTAATTTATGTAATTAGATAGAATTTGATAATCTTTCCTAAAATAAGAAATCTTGTAAGGATTTGGGCTAATCCTGGCCATCTATATAAATCGATCTAGACCATTGATTGAGTGAGAGCTCAACTATAAATATAGAGCCTCCCACCCTCATTTGTATCATCCATCTCATTTGAGAAAAGTAATAAGACTCTTGGCATTTACTCTACCTTTCTCTTATCCCTTTCAATTGTCATTGGTTTTTAAAGCTCTTTGTTCTAGTTGCCTCTTGAGTGGCTAATAGTAGCCACCTTAGTGCCTAGAGTTCCCTCCTTTTAGCTCTTCTTGTGTTAGTGGTATGTTATATACCTTCTGTTCATCCGGATAAAATAACCCATAATTCGTTTCCGAAGTTGGACCGGGCTTTTGGTTCTCATTAAACAAAGCAAATAAGTAAACGTTAAGTGGGTCCTGAGGTCTCAACGGGGTCTCAACGGGCTTTTCGTACCAGGTTGCCATTATACGACGCCGCATTCGCTTCACCAGCACCGATTTCATTCTCATCCCCCATTGAAGGCCACCCTGTTTCGGTCACCACCATATTTACGTCGTCGTATTTAAGAGCCGACATGGCAGCGAAAACAGCGTCGATCTGAGCTTCAAAAAGGCTGTGGTATTTCAACCCGCTACCCGAATCCACCACACCCGGGTTGTCCTTAAACAAAGCGTAGTCAAGTGAGATTTGATCCGAGTTTGCGGAGTAAGCGAAAAACGGGTACGCATTAACCATGAGGTAAGACCCGGTTTGTCTCAAGAAATCCAATATGGGTTTAATCACCGGCTCGACCAATTCCTGCTTGAACGAACCGGCTGAAGAAGGGTATGAGTTTTGCAAGGCGCTGAAAGCTATGGGGGAAGAGATTTTAATGGAGGAATCCAGCTTGGATTTAACGAGCGAAGCTGGATGTTTTTCATGGCGGGAACGAGGTACTTCGTCGTGTTTTTCGGGTCGACAAAGACTTCATTCCCGACAGCTATGGCCTCAATCTTTGTCTGAGGGTAGAAACTTGGTTATGTTGGATTGCACCCAGTTGTCGGCGGCGGACTGGTGTGGCGGTTGATGCGAGGAGTTCGTTGGGGAGAGCGACAGCGACGCCGATCCCGGAGTTCGCCAACGCAGTCAGAATGGTGGCGTCGGTGTCGTAAAGCTTCACTTTGTTTATTCCCTGAGATTTCAAGAGTTCGACGACTTTTTCCGGCGATGGCAAGTTGTTGGCGACACGACCATAGTTAATCCCGACCGAACCAGCAGCATCTACAATAAGAAAAAAAAAACAATTTTGGGTTTCCATGCTCGAAGTTCAGACAATAAAAAGAAAAAAAAAGGTTTCATTTTGAAGCTCATACCTGAGACAACAATAGCGGAGAAGAGAACAATGGCTGAACCAAGAAGATAAAAAACTCGGGAAGCCATGGCCAGAGCTTTGAAGAAGATGAAATGAAATGATTAACGAATATGGAAGAAATGGAGTGGTTTTGAAGTTATAAAAAGTAGGATTTTTAACGTTGTTTTATAGGAGAGAGTGGGGATTAGTGGGGGAAATCCACCAACTCGACCGTTTTCTTCGACAGGCACTGTTTTTTTAACTTGAAGTTTTAGATTTAGATCTGGATAGTACATCGGGGCCATACACGTGCTTGTTCTCCAATGGTGATTCGGCAAATCCAACGGTGATTAGTAGATGTACTTTTTGTTGAAAATCGGAAACTTTTCTTAAGCTTTTTTTATTTATTTTCTTTTACCCTTAATTCGAACGTTGCATTCACAGCTAATCGTTGTTTTTGTTTTATTATTGGGTTAAATTTCGGTAATTTATTCCAAAAGATTCTTAAATGTGGGTATGCTTCATTTAGATTAATATTTAAATTTAATTGTATGTCATTAGTTATTTGAGTATTAATTCAGTTAAAAATATAAAATATAGATTTAAAATAATTATAAATGTTTTTTTATAAAAAAAATTATATAATTTCTAAATAAAATAACTAAAAGTTATTATTTAAGGACCAAACACAAAATCAATAGATTTATATTTAAATCTTTTACAACTTTATATATATGATTGTTTGTTGAATTAAATTTCTTAAATATATATTTTAAAATAATTTTTTTCTTCCCACTGATATTGAGTTCTTTGTAAATTTAAACGGTTCATATATTATTAATAAGATGACTATTTAATATATTGATGATGAAGTGTTTTGATTTCACAAATCAGATTAGAAAATTGTCACTAATATCTAATTGGTATCTTAAAAATAAAAAGTAAATAAATTAAACATATTTAAGATTAATCCGCAAGAACACAAATGTTAAACATTAATATTAAAATAAACAAGTCAATAGAGTTGAGTTAGGCATTCAATTGAGTCGAGTGGAGTTAAATTTTTTTGAGTTAGTTGGGTCAAAAGAGTTCTATTTTATAACTTAAATTTTTTTGAAAATTTCGACTTTGTGAAATTCGATTCGAATTATTCGAGTTTCTGTTCAAATTTAGTAATAAACATTTATAATCTTATGAACAATTTAAACAATTTTCTATAACCATATACAATACACATACATATTTATTCATATGTGATATATGTATACATATATATATATATACTCGACTAAAACTTAAAAACTGGTCTACTAATTACTAAAAACTTCGAGTTATTTGAGTTTAAATTTTAGAACATAAATTTTATTTAAAAAAAATTAAATTGAATTTATAAAATTACTAATCGAGTCAAGATAAGTCGAATACTTTTACATTTAATCAAGTAGAATAATTTAACTTTTTGAGCCGAGTTACGTGTAATATAAGGTGGCCAGCCCTTTAAAGACAATATCGGTGAACAAAAATGAGCCGACTTGTGCATTTGGACATTGAAGGACCCCCAAGACTTACCTGCCCTAATCCCTAAATCAAAATATCTTCCAATTAAGAATAATTTAAAATTATAATTTATTATTATTCCTTAAAATTCAAGAAAAGATATCGTCATGTTTGATAATTAGCGGATAGCGAATAATTGATAGCATTAGTTTATTTGGTTAGAGGATTGCATTAGCTGATTGTATGAAAGTGTTTGGTAAAATTAACTAATAGCTGATAGATGTTTGATTATTTGAACAAACAAAATCACATATAAGGACACGATTATATTCTATACTTGTTTGAATAAATTATTTAGTTATTATTATTTTGTATCAATTAATATTAATTATATTATGGAAATTAAATTTTTAAATATCATTACTAAACATATATGAAGAATGTATATATTATTTTTTATTTATGAAATTATATTTTTAGTATAATTTTAATAATTATTAAATTTAGAAGTATATATTAATTTATTATTTATAAAATTATATTTTAAATATAATTTTTATTAATAGTAAATTTATACGTATATATTGATTTATTATTTATGAAATTATTTTTTTAATTTTATTAGTAGTTTAAATTTATGTTATTTTTTAAAAAATATAATTATCAAAGACAAAAAAATCTTTATAAGTCTTTTATCCAAACCTTTAACTTAAAAAGCTCATAAAATGAGCTTTTTTCAAAATAAGAGATTTTACCCTAATTCGCAATTACAATCATCTATTTATCAAATATCTAAATTAGCAGATTTGACTAATCAAATATCTAAAAATATATTAAACTTTTAATTTTAACTAAAAAAGCTGTTTACTAAACATAATTTTCAAAGGTTAGCATTACATGAGTCTCGTAACGACAAGTGCGATACAATAAAAAAACCAAGTCAAAGGTGGTAATAAATTTGTGCAGCACAAGCAAAGCATAATCTAGGTTTCAATGTCTCTTTTAATAACTGCAGTTCAACAGATCCTAACGTTTGCAATGTGAAAATGTATGATCCCATTGCTTGGAGTCATTTTCCTTGTTTCCACGTACGTTAAATAGCATATTTGTCTATAGTGGCGGATTTAGAAATACTTTTTAAGGTGGGTACGCTCAAAATTTTAGGGTAGCACACTTCATAAACATTAAAAAATTTTAAGAACTAATACATAAAATTAAGAAAATTAAAGTCTAAAAAGTTCAAGTGGGCACAAGCCTACCCTAAACTACACTTAGATACACTACTGTTTGTTTGGGATGCGGCAGGTATAGAGTGCGATTAAAAAATAATAAATTTCGAAATTTATCTAAAATCCTAAAATGTTAGTCTTTTAAATAACATTTTAATTTTTTTCATTTTAAATAACATTTCATAATTTTTATGATTTTTCGACAAATTTCAATACATTGTCCAAACTCCTAAAATGTTAAAAAAATAGATATATTAAACTTGTCAAAATTACGAAAAAACCAAATTAATAATAAAAAAATCTAATTTTAAATTATCAATTTTTTTTTTTAAAAAAAATTATCGTTTTTCAGTTCCACCCAACAATTGCAGCACTTTAAACTCGCCTAAATAGCACCAATGCCTACCATTCTCATTCATACCAAATCAAAATGCCAAATCTTTGTCGAAATCCATCATTCACGTGTCTCGCGATGTTATGAAAACTAATTAATAAATCAGATTTATTAATTATACATATCCCGACCGGACCAATGTTATGAAATATTATTTTTATTTAAACAAATATTACTTTATAATTATATTATAAATAATAAGTATCTTTTATTGTTATTATATATCTAACAATTGATTTTTTACATTGAAAATATAATTAAGTATTTAAATTTACTCCAAATTCAACCCTTTTATTAAGATTTATTATTGATATCTCAATGAGCAAACCAGCAAAATAAATTGTGGTATTATCATCGTAAATAAAAAAATTACGTAGGAAATGTATTGGAAATTTCTTATAATAAAATTGAGTTGTTTGATATGGAGTAAATTGTAAAAATTAATTTAGGCCATTGAATTTTATAAATGTTGCTTATGTCTTAATATTGGTACAACACCAACAACAAGGCAAACCATTAAGAAACTGGATTCAATGCTGAATACCCCTACCATCTGTTTTGTACTATTCTCAAATGTGTTTTTTGAAGTTAAACTAGTTTCAAGCCATAAATAATAGGTCTAAAGTAAAAAAAATCATAACGTTTCACTAAATAGTCATTTTGACTCATATTCTTTTTTTTCGAATTAATTTAACCCTCAACATTTCATTTTGGGTCAAAATGGACCCTCTGCGAATGAAAATTGTTAGCTAACTGACGATAAACAACTTGAAATGACTTGACAGAATGACATGTCAAAAGAAAAAATATTTTATATTTCGTACAATTTTATAAAAATATTTTTAACTAATGTATCATTATGTAAAATCAACATATTTGTCTATATAACATTGCTATCACAGCGTGCACTATTATGTAGATTTGTCATGTTATTTCAAGTTGTATATTGTCAGTTGACTGACAGTTTTCATCCGTAAAGATGTCATTTTAACCCAAAATGCAACGTTAGAAATTAAATTAGTTCAAAAAAGAATATGAGCTAAAATGACTATTCAGTCAAATATTATAGGCACTTTTTGGCATTATACCTAAATAATATTAATAGATAATCTTTTAGATTAAATGTAATTTTCCGAGCAAATTTTTAAACCAATTCAAAAGGTTAAAATTTTAACATTTTCTATTTTTGAAAATTAAAAAACATGTTTAAATAAAAATAAAAGTTTTTTTAGTAATGAAAATTAAAAAAATATATGATCATTTATTTTCTTATAACAGAAATGTTAAAAAAATTAAATTGTACAATGTCGGTGAACAAAAATCTACCCACTTTTTTTCAGCAAGATAGTATAATTTTATTAAGGGAAATCATACAATATGAGTCATGGTCATAGACCTCATTAAAACCTCCCTAAGCTTAAATGAAGGAAAAGAGTACCATATGACCATGTTATACAATGAGTAAACAAAACACCGAAACAACACCCCGAAACACAAACACGGACAAACGTTCGAACCAAAAAGCAACAACACCCCAAAGCTAATCCTAACAGCAGACGCCCAAAGCCAAAAACAACTCCAATCACCCAACCCCCTAACTCCAACATCCCTCGCAATCGAACCAGATCACCCACGGGCACAACCTCTCACAACCCCACACGATGCAGCAAAACAAGTAGCTACCAACTATGACGCCCGGCCAAGGCACCCAACAACCACCAAGTACTGTGGCAAGCCAAATGCCGTGGCAAGTTAAATACCGAGACAAGACAATTGTCGTGGCAAGTTAATTGCCGAAACAACTGGGAAGCCCCAGATTGGCAAATCCATATGAGAATATCGACTCCTTATCGAACCTTTGTTTTGCAAGCACGCCCGCAAAACCAGAATACAAACTCACCCTGATATGGACCCAACAAACGTTCCACACGCCACACAGCACACCCTCAATCACAGAAGACCAACATAAACGATAAATTGCAACATGGGTAGGGAAAACTGAATCATTCAGGCATACAAAACCAAGCTATACGAATTACACCTCATTCTTCAATACAACCACAAACGTGTTAGCCACCTAAGAGATTGAATCCTAACCATGTTGTCGTAATTTCTTCTCCACTAATTTTCGTGTCTCGAAGAACCTAATCCCCTTGTGTTCCACGATAGCACACACATCACGACTCATAGCACCCTTTTTTCTCGCTCTTCTATAACCTTTGTAATATACTTTACAATTTCCTCCTCGTTCTCAACAGTGTGAGCCCCTATCAATCGACCTAGTTGGACCGTTTCACGTTCCTCCCTTAAGATATCCTCTCGCTACTGTAGCGACTTTGATTTAGATGTTGTTCCCTTCAGCGAATCCCCAATGTTGCTAACCGTCTTTTAAGATCTTTTCCCTTTTTTGGTTGTTAATTTTTCTATATTTGCACATTTCTTCTGCTCAGAGTCCTCAAAATTGAGTACTGCTATAGGCTCTACAAGGACATCAAAATTGGTAACCATTGTCCTACTAGCACCCGCCTCTAAATTCACCGAGGCACATTGCACCGGACAATCAAACAATTCCATTTCATTCAGCCCCAAACCACTATCCACCCCACGCACCTCTATAGGCTCGACTCTCGACACTAATCCTGCCTTCTCATCCGTGGTATAATCCCCCGAGTGTGTTGTTCCATCGCTCACACTTTCCTCAATTAGTTCTTGTACATTCCACAACTGACTATCTTGCCAAAACGGTACTATACTAATATCTAAATTTTCTTGTTGTGCATTATCCCTCCAGGGACTAAACTGTTCACATGCTACCTATCTATCACACTCCACATCTTCCCTCTTCTCACTCGAAGCAAAATGCTTATGTTCCTCATATTCCATTTCCTTCTGATCCTTGACACCATTATCCAATTGCAGCTCATCATCAACACTTTCATCATCAGGCTCGCATGCCCCCTTATAATTGGCACACATTAGTTGTTCTACAGATGGTTCTATCTCCATCACATGTGCTCGAAAAGCTTCGCCCTGTACTTGTATTTCTATAACCTCATCAATCCGCTCTAATTGTGAGGTCTCAATGAGAATCCGTCCTCGTTCGAATGAATGTGGCTTAAGATTTAAGTCATCACATCTGATCATACTTCCCCAAAGCGAAGCCACATTATCAAAAGTCCCTCGCGACTAGACATGCATTGGCAGTCCACTAATCGCTAACCACACACGTCGATTCCATGAATCCAAACCAGGTACCCAATTACGCACACTTGTAAACCATTTAGCAAGCGCCATATTATCGAGAACTCGTCTTCTAACCTTCAGACTCGTAAACATTAACAATAGTCGAGACCCCGCAATATGCATTATTGAAAGACCTTCAATCCCCGCCGCCTTTAATTCTCTTGCCAACACTGCGATTCCAATTGGGAACCGACACCACGCGATCGCACAGCTCAGCAAAACCTCAACCTTATTTGTGGTGATCAGTCCCTGTATAAACCGAATCTGCTTTATCCTCTTGTGCCTCCACAAACTGCGCCTTTGACTCCTTCACATTCTTCAACTCACTCTGTCTTTTTGTTTCCAATAGTAATCTCGAGACGCTCCACGGGCGAAGGAGATAATAATCTACGATCCATATATCCACTTACCATGCAAACGCTTAATAACCTGCCTAGCCTCCATCTTTGTCCTCATACGAACAAATCGAAACCGCGAACCATCTCTTGCTCTTTTCATCGGAACAAAGACATCCATCACTTGTCCGTGCCGATCAAATACCTGCCACACTCCCTTCCAATCTGATATAAAAGATGACCCACAAAGATAGTCCAGCATCGCCAGCATCTTTCACTGCTCTCGCTCATTGTTTTTGATAATTTTATAAACCCAATCTTTTAACTTATGCTATTTACCTATCTTCACTTATCGATTTCAATTTTTGTATCGCAATCGCACGAAATTTAAAGAATATACCACAATGACAGTAGTGAAGAAGAAGTTGACCTATTTGAAATCGAGCCCTCAAAATTGTCTTCTGAATTTGAAGAGAGAATTAAAACTTTTCAAGAACCCGCAACAATCTAATTAGCACTGAAGGAAGATTCGCCGTTGGTGTTGGCCCTGGCGGCGGCCAATTTTTTTTCACTCTCGTTAAAGTAATTCTACCTACTTTTATTTGGACATTGAAGATATCATCAAACTAATAATTGAAGAATCCCAATGCACCAATGTCTTCCAATGAACGATAACACGAAATTACTTTATTATTAAGAAATATCAATATCCATCGTTTCCATGAAGATGTAATTGTTGGATTATACCAACATCACATGTTTGTAATAAGAAATAATTTATGTTATTTTTTATTATGAAAGGGTTAACTTAAATTAAAAGTGATTTAGGTCATATTTAACAATTACTGAATTATATTAGCTGATAGTTGATAGTATTAACTGATTAAACTAACGGATTACATAAATTAATTGTATAAATGTGTGATAAAATTAACCGATAGCTAATAGCAGTTTGATTATTTAAACAAGTAAAATGACATATAAGAACATGTTTATATTCAATACTTTTCTGAATAATTTATTAGTTATTAATATTTTCTATCTATTAATATTAATTAGATTATGAAAATTATTTTTTTAATATTATTACTAAGCACATACGAAGCATGTATATATTAATTTCTTATTTCTGAAATTATTTTTGAATATACTTTTAAAATTATTAAATTTAGATGTGTATATTAATTTTTTATTTATAAAATTATCTTTTTAATTTTATTAGTTATTCAAATTTATGTTATTTAGAGAATTTTTTAAATTATCAAGGATAAAAAGTCTTTACAATTATTTTTATCCAAACTTCTATTACAATCCTCTATTTAGAAGCTTATTTAAATTGAGAGGTTTCACCTCAATCCGCTATTATAATTCTCTATTTACCAAACATCTAAATTAACGAATTTGACTAATCAAATCTCTAATTTTGAGTTAAAAACTGTTTACCAATCATGGTTAACATAATTAAGGTTAATTGAATTCCAGTTATAAAATAATGTATGAATCAAATATGTGTAGATATTTGATAATATTAATTTCTAATTGTTGGTCGTTGATTAGAAATTAAAGTTGATGGGCAAAGTTACATAATAGAGTTGTGGTCCAAAATGCGTGTCAACTTTTATGACCTCTCAACTTTAGAAAACATGGTTAAAAAGAAAAAAAAACTTTAGAAAACAGAGAATTATATTAGTTGATAATGAATAGATAACTATATTAGTTGATTTGATTAGCATATAGCATTAGCTGGTTGTATAAAAGTGTTTGGTAAAATTAACTGATAGTTGATAACTTTTTGCTTATTTGAACAAAGAAAAATGACATATAAGGATATGTGTAGCGACCTCTTTTTGATAAAGTTCGAAGTTACGAGTTGTACCCATCATTTTTCTAAAATTTTGGTTTTTAAGGAGAATTTTTTTGAAAATTCTTATTTTTTGAAAACAGTAAAGATTTGGAGTCGCCACCGGCCACTTGGGTAAGGTAGACCGGACACCGTAAAACCATATATTCACTTTGAAAAGGGCTTGGAAGTTGGTTACGCGTGGGGAAGGATTAGCACCCCATCACGCCCGGAAACCGGTACCAAAATATTTGTTGCTTTTAATCGATGGAAATTATTAAAATTTAAATTGAATTTAATTTAACATAATTGAAAATTGACCTTAATTAAACGGGCTTCATCAAATTTGTCGGTTCAAATTAATTAGATATTTAATTAATAAGGTGACGATACATCAGACCATAGATTAAACCAACATCAAATAAGCATGACTATCGTGTTAATTTATAGTTCGAATTTTGTACATCACCTTTATGCATGATGCAAGCATTTAAGTATGATGTTATGATTTATCAGCTTTTAATTAACATTTACCTCGGGACGGTAAGGATTAATTCAAATATTTGGTCAACATCCATTAAGCCAAGACTCTTATGACACAAATATCAGAATTAATAAATACATCTTTTTTAGGGTTTAAATTAATTATTATGCAATCAAAATAAAAGGTCATATGAATGACAATTATAAATGCATGTCATACAAAGAGGTTAAAATAATCACACAAAATGTCCACTAAAGTCCTAACTTAAAAGGCCCAAATTATGGAAATTCAATTAGTGATCTAATTATTAACTAGGCGAGTTTAATATTAACCCTAAATTAATTAAACCCTAAAATTAGGACCCTAATAAATTATGAATTATCTTACACCATGATAATTAATTTGATTAATTTTAAACTAGTATTCCAATGAACCAATGATGCTTTTTAAAAAGAATCAAGTTAATCAATCATAATTAATTTAATTAATTTTAAACTAGTATCCCAATGAACCAAGGATGCTCTTTAAAAAGAATCAAGTTAATCATAACTTTAAGTTAAATGTCCATCTAAGCCCAATGCTAATTTTATCCTAAAAGGGTAATTAAGAGGTGTTTAACCAATTTAATGAATTTAACATTTATCCCAATAAGCCAAGGATAAATTTAAATTAATTAAGCTAGCTCAAACCTCTAACTATGACTCCAAAAATCTAATCCTAATTCTAATTTAATTAATTTAAAGATTATGCCCCAATAAGCTGAGCGCACACTTTAAATTAATTAAATTAAATTACCCTAAACTAACCTAAAAGCCTAACCTAGCAAAAACAAAAAGAAAGCCACAAAATATATTAAAGCAACATGAGCAAACAAACCATATTATATACGAATAAATAACATACATATATACCTACATGAAAATATATCTATATTTTAACTATGTATTATATAATATGTCAAACACATAATATGCATTAACTATACATCATATATATACATATATTCATTAAAAAACATATATTATACATATATTAAAACTATATATTATATATTATATGGAACCATATATTGTATATGATATTATATATTATATAAAAACTATGTATTATATATTATGTTATATATTATATAAAAAACTTATATGTTATAAAAAAACATATACTATATATTATAAAAAACTATAGGTTATATAAAAATCACATATTATATAAAAACTATACATTATGTATTAACCATATATTATACATCATATCAAAACATATATTATGTACATCCACATCTCAAGCTAGCATTAGGAAACACAAACTGAAAATTAAAGAAAATAAAGATGCAAGATAAAAAAGTATGATAAAACGAGATAAACAAAGGGGGTTCAAGTCTGGATTTGGGACTAGATTAAACAAAATCAAAAGCTTTAGGGCCCAAATTAAGTTAAAATTAAAAGACATGCAAAATCGAAATGTTTTTAAAAATAGAAGGACCGAGAGTGTGGTTTTAAAAAAGCGGAGTGGCTTGTGGGCATGATTTAAAAATGCGAAGGGACTAAAGAGGGCATTTCAAAAGGTGAAAGCCCTTCCGCCTGTAATAAGAGAGGTGCGGGAGGATTAATGTTGTAAAAACCCACTTTAGACTCTTAAAACAATATAAAAGGGACGTTTAAGCCCAAAATTTCTTCTTTTGGCTAAAAAAGATCCCTCAAGTTCTTCTTTCTCCCGGCCTCTGGTGAGCACCGCCGCTTATCGGGGATAAAACTCAAAAGCGGACCATTTTCTGCCATGTCGGCCGCTGAACCCCAAAAACAATCCACATTTTCACTTTAAACTTGAATCCCAGCCTAGATTCCTTGAAAAACTACGGAAACCCTTTTTAAAAAAAATCTAAAATAGACCTGAAAACTCCCATTTTTTAGATCAAAGACCCCTTTGGCACTTAACCATCCCATCGGCTCACCCAAGACAACTAAGAAAGTCAGAGGGCTTATCATCGGCCAAAGAAGGTATCACCGTAAAAGAATGTGTACCGTCACCAAGGTAAAATGAACCAAAACCCTAACTTTTGTTTATGCGTATGCTTTGAACCGAAATGAAATGAATAAAGGAGAGGAAAATACCTCTGAAAACTTGAGATTGCCTTTTTCTTTTTCTATTGCTTTCTAAATCCCTCTTTGGCCAGCTTTTACAATGATTGTTTCGGTTTATATATGACCGAGTATCACACTTATTTACATGCTTTACATAAAATAGAAAATGGAAATTAAAATTCTATTGTTGATGCTTGTTATTTTTGCTTCGATTCATCTAGTAGTCTGCCAATGTTGGTTTGTTAGGGAGATCGTTTTGATATTCCTCTGATATTCTAATTTTCTTGCATGTGATGAACGGCTTGAGATAGATGGGGGACCAGACGAAATTGCCCTGCCAATTTGCTGATGCTGAAGAGCCTTAGACGCTTGGAGCCAAATGAAAACTCGTCAACGGCGGACGCGGTATGCGACGAGTGGTTGGTCAACATCTTCAACGTTGATGTGGCGATTGTGGTTCTTTATTCCAATGTGGCGGTGAAGCTGGAAGAGCGACAGACGCGCGTGGAGGGTACAGAAGACGAAGAGGTGAGCAGAATCTGAGGCGGCATGCGTGAGGTTCACGCACGTGTAGGGAAGCCAAAGGATCGATCGTGCGGCGCGTTAGGAGCTGACAAGCCATCCTTGTTTGAATCTGGACCATTAGAGCTAATTTGGATCTGACGGATGTGATAAGGTGGCTGCCCATCAAAGAGGCACATTGGGGTTTTGTTTAATTAACACAGGCTTTATTGGGCCCTATGTAAATGTATATTATTTTGGGTTTTTTAAGAATGTAAGTGGACTGTTAATATATATATGAACTGGATTTTATTTAATTAAGATGGGCTTTTATATATCTAGTATATATTCATTTTGGGTTTCTTAGATGTAAATGGGCTTATATAGATAAAAGAAGCTTGGGCTTTTTATTTATTTGTATTTTGCTTGGGCCTTAACTATAGTAATAATAAGGATAATAATAGAGGATGACCAACACAACTACTAATAATAATGATAATACTAATGAGATATAATGTTATTAAATAAGCATAAAATAAAAAAATTGGATGGTTAACCCGAACAAAAATTAGTGATTATAACATGATTATATTCAATACACTTTGAACAGTTTATTTAGTTATAAATATTTTGTATCTATTAATATTAATTGGATTATGAAAATTAATTTTTTAATATAACATTACTAAGTATATTTGAAGGATATATATAATATATATAATTATTATTAATATAATTTAATTAATTATTAAATCTAAATAATATTTGAAGCATATTTTAATTCGAAAGTTTTTTAATTGTTAAGGATAAAAGAATCTTTACAACTCTTATGTCAAAACATTTAAACCCAAAAACCTCATAGTAGCAGCTTTTTCAAATGGAGAGGTTTCACCACAATCAACTCTTACAAGCCTCTATTCATCAAACAGATATAACTGATCAAACCTCTAAACAAAAATCTAAAAAAACTGATCACCAAATAGGGCTTTAGTGTTTTGGTGATATGACATAATATATCTTGATAGTTTAGTTTATATCTTATCATTTTTATTTGATTAAAACAACATTTACACACGGTTTGGGAAACAACGTTTTGAGTTAAAATTAGAGATTTGAACAATTTGAAGATGTTTGACCAGTTAAATCTGCTAATTGAGATGTTTGATAAACAAACAAATGTAACATTAGATTAGAGTGAAGCCTCTAAAATTGAAAAAACTATTAATAAGAACTTTTTGAGTTTAGAGGATTTGCCATAACAGTTGTAAATATTATTTATCCTTAACAAATACAAAAGGTATCAAAATAACCTAAACATACTTTTGGACTAAAACATATTATCATATATAATTTAAATAATTATTTTTATTCAAATATATGAGATTAATACATATGCTACAAATATTATTTAAGTTTAATAATTAATCAAAATGTATTAGAAATATAATTTTAGGATGATCAATCAATAGTGAAAGTGGTCGAGAGGGGTGAATTGGCAATTAAAAAGATGTGTAAGCAAATTGGAAAATAAAAAGATTGGGACACAAAGAGTTATAGTGGTTCAACCTTCTAACAAGGTTTACATCCACTACCTTAGCTTCCCACTAAGGATTTTTCCAAATTCACTAAGAATTTCTTCCTTTTTTCTAAGCTCAAGAGGAAATATTTTACAAACTCAAAGCTTTCTACCCCAAAGCTAGAAAAACTCTCTTTTACAAGAAGAAGTTTAGCAAACTAAAAATCCTCTCAAAGATAATGTGTTTGCCCAAATACAAGTTCACTCAAACCCAATACTTGAATAAAAATGATTAAAATATGAACACTCAAGTGGGTTACAAGGATATGACTCTAAAAGCTCAAAGATTGTTGGATAATTCTTTGAATGCTTAAGACTTGATCAATAATTGTTGTTGTAGCTTTGGAGACTTGATTTTATACCCCTCATTGATTTCTAACCGTTTGGGTAGCTGAGATCATAAATATAGCTGTTGGGTTGTATTTTTCTCGCAATAAATGTTGTTTGGTAGCCAAGCGCATCGGTATACAAACAAGTGTATCGATACCTGCCACAAGAAGAAAGAGTCATTGTACAATGGGGTACCGATACGCGAGAGGGCGTATCGTTACGTAGAGTGTATTTTACAAAGGGGTATCGGTACGGCTAAGCCATATCGATACCGGGTTTGCTCAATGTTATCTGAGGAAGTTGAGAATGAAAAAAAGTTTCAGTACGCCTAAGGGCGTATCGGTACGATATAACTGATTTTCAAAGTTATGATTCCAATAAAACTGACAAGACAATGGTCATAAAATTTATTACAAAGATTTGAAAATCTTAACACCCCGTATTGGTACACATAAAGCTGTACAGATACTCAAAGGCCATTTAGTTCCCAGGTATGAATGACATACCGATACGGCTATACGCGTATCGGTACCCAATAGCCATTAAGTATAAAATGTTTTCCAGTAGCTAAAATCTGTATCGATACGACCAATTGCTTATCGATACTCTTGGGCCAAAGTTGGCTATTTGAGTACAAAAAACACTTAGAAAACATTTCGGTTTTATTTTTTGACTTAGAAACAATTTGAAGTTCGAATTCTTATCATTTTTTGAGTCTTTTTAAGTACTTAATTTATCCAATTTCACAAATTGGTCATTGGAATCATTGTTATATTGAAATCAAATATTAGTTTTACAATCTCTCCCTTTTTGATATAACAAAACCAAAGTAAATTTTTAAGTCTTTTGAAAAATACTCCCCATTTCTTTAAGGCTAAAAGATTGTTTATTTTGAAAACCTTTGAAAATTTAATCTCAATTATTCTTCTCCATTTGTTAGATCAAAATCAATATGGTAAATAAAATAAGATATAAAACAATAAATAACTCCAAGGATAAAGTAAACAACATATATTATAGAATTGAAAGCATAAAGTTCAAAGTAACATAATAATCTAACTTAAACTTTAAAGATAATCCAAAGCAAATAAAACACCAAGCATAAAGTCATAGAAAAAAAGGACAATGGTGCATAAACTCAAATCCTAACATGATATGATATGGATGAGATGCAAAGGCCTAAGAATCGTCTCCATCCTCATCTTCATCCTCTTCATCATCTTCCATAGCATTGTTACAAAAAGAATGTCCATGCCACTCTCCATGAAATGCGGTGAAAGTCATATCTATCAAAACTTGACGAGTCTTGATAGAAGTGACTCTAGCCTCCAAGAATGTCAAGCAAGTATCAAAAGATATGAAGTTAGAAGTCATATGAGTATCTAAAGAAGCAAACTTCTCGTCAAGATAAGCCATGAGAGCATCAAGGGAAGATAGAGGTAGAGCAACTAGAGCGATTGGAACATCCTTTACGTGCTCGAGCTGAACAGCACCGGGAATATCCACAATATGAATCCATTCTCCATTGTAGATGGTGAACTTTGCTCGGCAAAAAGAATGATCATCGATGGGATCGATGAGAGGCAATCCAAGGTCATCGAAGCAATCAATCCCGATCTTGTGGAATATGTAGCTTAAGGCGGTATCGTAGGTGAAAGATGACACAAGAGTAGTATGACGGTTTTGAACAAGGAAGACTATCTCAGCAAATATAATTTACGCTAGGTTAGGACGTTTACTCTGACAGAAACAAAAGAGCCAAAAATCATCGACTTGATGAATCATGAACCATTTACCACTGAATGGTCGAAACCACCAAGTGATAAGAAAGTGAAGGAAGTGATCATGAACATCAAGAACGGTTAAGGAGCCACTATGAGTATGTCCCAAAGAATCCTCATCATCTATTCCCATATCCTCTAAACCCAAAAGATTTGCTATAAAAGAAGAGTCAAGTTGAAATTTTTGTCCCATAAGGTAAGACTCTATGTCTATAACCTCAGTTTTAGCTGAGTTTAAAATACATTAGGCATTAGAATAAAAACTAAGGACAAGGTTTCGATAAAGAATGCCCGATATGCTAAAAAAGGGCATAAACTTCCATTGTGTTAATAAATCAAGATAGCGAAATTGAAATTCATCTGAAGACATGAAAGGGATAGAAACAACGCCCTCACGACATATTTTGAAATTTTGGTATTGTTTAAAACAATCCATGGCGCGGGGATATTAAGGTTCATTAAAACATTGTTGAAAAATATGGCTTAGGTTAGGTTTTGTACCATTGTTTTCAGAATTGGAATTTGGATTTAAAGAACTAGACCCGATCTCTTTTCTCGCTTTTTTCTTAGGACCCATATCAAAAATCCGAGAAAGAAATCAAACCACAAAAACAATGTATGCATAAATATCACATCCAATCCAATAAATCAATTTAATGATCAAAGGTATTATGAAAACCTCTATTGTATAATTTAAAAGCATATACAAGTATAAAAATAATTTTTGGTGAAAGAAAAATTAAAAAACAGTGTAGAAAAATATATGAGTATAATTTTATATTCAAACAAAAAAAATTTAGTTTTGAAAGAAATTTTATAAAGTCTTTGAAACCCAATATATATACATCCTAAATATATAATTTTTGATGAAAAACAATATACAAGTATAGAAGAAATCGAAAATAAAAGAAATAAAGTATATACCTTGAGAATGTGGATTATGGATGAATGAAGAGATGATTGTGCACAATGCTTGATGAAATTTCTTGTGTTTGATGTTAAAACCAAAAGCCCTCAAAGAATTTATGATGATTTGTGAGGAAAAAAAAGGGTTTGAAGGGTTTACATAGGGAAAACTTGACTTAGGGTTTTAGACAAAAAGTAAAGTTTATTTCAAAATTTGGAAAACCCTATTTAAGGCTCCGGCGGCTACGCGTATCGATACGCTATAATAGCATACCAAAACTGTGTACCGGTACAAAATATACCCGTACCAATCCCTAACACGTACTGATACAGTTTTACTTGTACCAAAACACTACCTCATGGTACCCGTATCGATATATGATACCCCTGAGCCAAAAAATGTCATTTTTGGCAGTAAGGAGCTCAAAAATTTGAAATTAATTGAATCGATATACATATGTATGATATGAGATCATCATGTGTGAGCAAAAACAAATGCATACTCCCCCTAGCAACAAGAATAAATGCATACATGAGCAAAAACACAAGAGCATGGAAATCAACCAAATTCAAGCAAGTTTTGAACACCAAAAAGGCTCTAAGTTTAAAGAAAGGCTAGTAATCCCTAACTCTTTCCTAAGAAACAAAAAATGCTCTTTGTCTAAAGGTTTGGTGAAGATATCAACTAGTTGGTTTAAGGTGTCTACAAATTCTAGAACAACATCATTTTTCAAGACAAGATATCGAATGAAATGATGTTTTATCTCTATGTGCTTGGTTCTAGAGAGTTGGATGGGATTCTTAGTGAGACAAATGACACTAGTATTATCACACTTTAGAGGGATGATGCCTACATCAATTCTATAATCTAAGAGTTGTTGCTTCATCCAAAGGACTTGAACACAATAACTTCCAGTCGAAATGCATTCCGCCTCGGTGGTAGATAATGCTACACTATTTTGCTTATTAGAAAACCACGATATGAGCATACTACCTAAGAATTGACAAGTACCAGAGGTACTCTATCTATCTATCTATCTATCTATCTATCTATCTATCTATCTATCTATCTATCTATCTATCTATCTATCTATCTATCTATCTATCTATCTATCTATCTATCTATCTATCTATCTATCTATCTATCTATCTATCTATCTATCTATATATCTATCTATCTATCTATCTATCTATCTATCTATCTATCTATCTATCTATCTATCTATCTATCTATCTATCTATCTATCTATCTATCTATCTATCTATCTATCTATCTATCTATCTATCTATCTATCTATCTATCTATCTATCTATCTATCTATCTATCTATCTATCTATCTATCTATCTATCTATCTATCTATCTATCTATCTATCTATCTATCTATCTATCTATCTATCTATCTATCTATCTATCTATCTATCTATCTATCTATCTATCTATCTATCTATCTATCTATCTATCTATCTATCTATCTATCTATCTATCTATCTATCTATCTATCTATCTATCTATCTATCTATCTATCTATCTATCTATCTATCTATCTATCTATCTATCTATCTATCTATCTATCTATCTATCTATCTATCTATCTATCTATCTATCTATCTATCTATCTATCTATCTATCTATCTATCTATCTATCTATCTATCTATCTATCTATCTATCTATCTATCTATCTATCTATCTATCTATCTATCTATCTATCTATCTTACAACCTCTATAATCCGCATCCGAATAAGCATGCAAACTAAAAGAAGAGTCTCTAGGATACCAAAGACCTAAACAAGGTGTATCTGTAAGGTATCTAAAGATTCTTTTAACGGCTTGTAGGTGTGATTCTCTAGGACTAGCTTGAAATCTAGCACACAAGAAAACGTTAAACATAATATCTGGTCTACTTGCGGTAAGATAAAGCAAAGATCCTATCGTTAATCTATAGAGCTTTAAATCAACACACTTACCTCCTTCATCTTTGTCAAGCTTTGTAGATGAGCTAATTGGTGTGGCTTGAGGTTTCACATTCTCCAAGCCAAACTTCTTGAGCATGTCTTTAATGTACTTAGCTTGATTGATGAAGATGACATCCTTCCTTTGTTTGATTTGGAGTCCCAAAAAGAATGAGTGCTCCCCCATCATGCTCATCTCAAACTCACATTGTATCAACTTAGCAAAATCTTGGTAAAGCAATTAATTAGTAGAACCAAATATAATATTATCAACATATATTTAAATTACTAAGATGTATTTGCCTTTTCTTTTAATAAAAAATGTAGTATCCACCTTTCTTTTGTCAAAACCTTTTTCAATAAAAAAATTTGACAATATTTCATACAAAGCTCTAGGAGCTTGTTTCATACCATATAAAGCTTTTGAAAGTTTAAAAACATGATTTGGGTATTTTGGATCTTCAAAACCGGGTGGTTGCTCTACATACACTTCTTCATTTATAAAACCATTTAAAAAAGCATTTTCACATCCATTTGAAAAATCTTGAATTGATGATAACATGCAAATGCAAGAAGCATCATAATAGCTTCCATTCTAGCTACGAGTACACATGTTAATTAAAATCGATTCCTTCTTCTTGAGTGTAAACTTGAACAACAAGTCTAGCCTTATTCTTTATTATGTTACCACTCTCATCTAGTTTGTTTTTCAAAACCCATTTAGTTCCTATGGCATATTTATTACTTGGACTATTAACTGATCTCCATACTTTACTTCTCTCAAATTGATTTAACTCTTCTTGCATAGCTAATATCCAATAATCATCATTTAATGCTTCTTTGATATTTTTAGGCTCTATGCATGAGATAAATGCAACGAAATTACATGTATTTCTAAGAGAAGATCTAGTGGTTACCCTTTTGGATGGATCACCCAAAATCTCACCACCTTTGACATAGTTGAACTCTCTTGGGTAGGTGATCTCCTTTTCATCTAGAGACATGTCCTTTAAGGCTTCTAGAGGTGGATCATGTACTTCTTCTTTATTTGGAACTTCATCCACGTTTGATGATTGTTCTCCACCATCATTTGCATAAAAAATTCCTACATCATCATCATTACAAAAATCCTTCCTCGGAAGAAAGTTATCATTGAAAACATGTATAGACTCTTCTACTACTAAAGTTCTCTTGTTAAATACTCGATAGGCTTTAGAGTTTAAAGAATAACCAAGAAAAATTACTTCATCACTTTTAGCATCAAATTTGCATAAATTGGCTTTTCTATTGTTTAAAACAAAACATTTACATCCAAAAGGATGAAAGTAGCTAATGTTAGGCTTTTTGCTTTTAAGAAGCTCATAATGTGTGTTTTTTTAAATAGGCCTAATCATTACACGATTGACAATATAACAAGCGGTATTAGTGGCTTTCTCCCAAAAATACTTTGGCAAATTATTTTCACAAAGCATGATTCTAGCCATTTCTTCTAAAGTTTCTTTTTCCTTTCAACAACCCCATTTTGTGGAGGTGTGTGAGGAGCAAAAAAATTATGGCTAAACCCATTTAAATTACAAAACTCCTCAAAACCTAAAATTTGAAATTAGGTTCCATGGTCACTCGTAATATGAGAAATGGAGTTGCAAACATCATTTTGAGTAACTTTTGAAAAAGTGATGAATTTTTCTAAAGCCTCGTCCTTGATACTTAAAAATAGAACCCAAATATATCTAGAGTAGTCATCAACTAAAACAAATGCATATGATTTTCTACCCAAACTTATTGTTCTAATAGGGCCAAAAAGATCCATGTGAATCAGTTGTAAAACTCTACTTGTAGAAACATCATTAATAGGTTTGAAAGAAACTCTTTTATGTTTGCCTTTTGCACAAGCATCACAAATCCTAACATATGAAAACTTTATTTTTGGCAAACCTCTTACAAGATCATTTGAAATTATTTTTCTAAAACACTCATGCTTACATGCCCTAGTTTTCTATACCATAACCATGAATCATGCTCATCTTTAGCAACAGAACCTGCATTAGAAATATGAATGTCATATAGATGCACCATGCATATGTTTCCTATGTGATAACCAATAAGCACAATTTTGTTAGTTTCAATGTTGATAATTTTGCAACCATTAAAATCAAAAAGCACATTGAAAACTTTATCACAAAGTTGGCTTATGCTCAAAAGATTATGCTTAAGACATATAAAACATTATCAATAAGGATAGAAGAATGATTACCAATGGAACCAATTCCTTCAATGTGGCATTTGGAGTTGTCACCAAATGTCACTACTCCTCCACTCTTTGGTTTTACCTCCAAGAACTAACTCTTGTCAGCGGTCATGTGTCTTGAGCATCTACTATCAAGGTACCACGAATTTGCACATAAAGCTTTGGCCTTGTAGCAATACCCCCTACAAACAAAGAATTATGTCTCGATTTTTGGTATCGAAATCTTTTTGGGTCCATGAGTATTAGCTCCTAAAATCTTGATTGCCTTAGGAATCCAAGAAGCAGTAGCACTAAAGTTATTAGAAGTAACAAGTTCTTTAGGAACCCAAACACCCCTAATCCTCTTACCATATAAGGGCATTTGGAAGCCTCTTTGTTTGTAGCTACCAAAGTTTCTTTTCACATAGTTTAGTTTTGAAGATGCTCCCTTTTCAAAACTAGTTTTCCCAGCTTTTTTCAAATAAGCTTTAAGATTACCAACTTCCTTTTGGTGATCATCATGAACTTTAGAAAGAAGGTTGTTTAAATCTTGATTTTTCTTTTCAAAATCATTTTGTTTTGCTTGTAAATCAAGAACCTTCTCGTTAAGTTCTAAGTTGGTTTTAGATAAGGAATCGTTTTGACTTTTAAAATTTGAAATTGTTTTCTTATTTTTCAAAAGTGATTTCTTATATTTATCCACCAACTCATCATATACCTCTTGCAACTCATCATAAGCTTCTTGAAGCTCATCAAATGTAAGATCAAAAGTAGATGAGTTAGAGGTTACCTTAGGATTCTCTTATAGTGACATGAGACAAAGATTGACCACTTTTTGCTCATCTTCATCGGATGATTCCTCATCACTCCAAGTGGCGACAGAGCCTTGAGCTTCTTCTTCTCAAAGCTCATTTTCTTTAGTTGGGGATACTCGGACTTGATGTGCCTCGGTTTCTTACACTCATATCAAACTATTAGATCATTCTCTTCCTTTTTTTCTTGTTCTTGAAATCCTCTCTCTAATGGAACTTCCTTCCTCGGTTGGATTTCATGAAACAAGTGAACGTTTTGGCTAACATAACCAATTCTTCATCTTCCTCCTCACTAGAATCGCTCTCTTCTTGCGAAGCTTTGAGAGCAATTCATATCTTATTTTCTTTATTTTCTTCTTTTACATCTTCTTCTCTCCCGTTCTTAATTATCTCATGAGTTAAGAGAGACCCCATGAGAGCATCAAGCTTCAAGGTCTTGAGATCCTTGGCTTAGATGATTGTTGTCCTCTTTCTATCCCATGACTCAGAAAGAGAGTAGATAAGCTTCCCAACAAGCTTGTCTTTCAGAATAATTTCTCTGAAGCCTTTAAGTCCGTTGATGATGATAGAGAATCTATCGAATATCTTTGTGATGTCCTCATCCGGTTCTATTTTGAAGTTCTCATATTCTTGGTCCCCTTGACATCATTGCTGCCCTCATATGTAACTTCGAGCTTTTCCCATATCTCTTTTACATTTGTGTAAGAAGACATCTTCGAGTACTCATCTAGTCTAAGAGCATAAAAGAGCATGTACATTGCTTTGTCTTTTACTTGCAACTTTCCCCGGTCTTCATCGATCATCTCTTGCTTAGACTTAGGAACGAGTCAGTCTCCTTCTCTCTTCATCAGAATGACCGGTCCATCTTCTACTACATCCCAAATAAGGTAGTCGTTGAATTTGGTGAAGAGCCTCATACAATTCTTCTAATAAGGATAGTTATCCCCATTGAAATAAGGTAGTTTGGAGATAGATTGAGACTCATAGAGGTTGTTCCTGGAAGTAGATGCCATGGCTTGATTATTTGTTGATTGAATCACATTTGGATTGTCTCAAGAGGATGCTAATCTTTCTAATGAATGTGGCTCTGATACCAATTGTTATGATGATCAATCAATAATGAAAGTGGCTAAGAGGGGGTGAATTGTTAAGGATAGTTATCCCTATTGAAATAAAGCGGTATAGAGATGGATTGAGACTCGTAAAGGTTTTTCTCAGAAGTAGAGGTCATGGCTTGATTGTTTGTTGATTGAATCACCTTCGAATCATCTCAGGAGGATGTTAATATTTCCAATGAGTGTGGCTCCAATAGCAATTGTTAGGATGACCAATAAATAGTGAAAGTGGCCAAGAGGGGGTGAATTGGAAATTAAAAAGACGTGGAAGAAAGTTGGAAAATAAAAAGATTGAGACATAATGAGTTATAGTGGTTCAACCTTCTAACAAGGTTTACTTCCACTGCCTTAGCTTCCTACTAAGGATTTTCCCAAATTCACTAAAAAATTCTTCCCTTTTTCTAGGCTCAAGAGGATGTTAATCTTTCCAATGAGTGTGGCTCTAATACCAATTGTTAGGATGATCAATCAATAGTGAAAGTGACCAAGAAGGGGTGAATTGGCAATTAAAAAGATGTGAAAGAAAGTTGGAAAATAAAAAGATTGAGACACAATGAGTTATAGTGGTTCAACCTTCTAACAAGGTTTACTTCCACTGCCTTAGCTTCCCACTAAGGATTTTTCCAAATTCACTAAAAAATTCTTCCCTTTTTTAGGCTCAAGAGGAAACCTTTTACAAACTCAAATCTTTTTACCCCAAAGCTTTGAGAAAAACTCTCTTTTATAAGAAGAAGTCTAGCAAACTGAAAATCCTCTCAAAGGTAATGTGTTTGCCCAAATACAAGTCTACTCAAACCCAATACTTGAATAAAAATGATTACAAATATGAACATTCAAGTGGATTACAAGGATATGACTCTAAAAGCTCAAAGATTGTTGGATAATTGCTTGAATGCTTAAGATTTGATCAATAATTCTTGCTGCAGCTTTGGAGACTTGATTTTATACCCCCCTCATTGATTTCTAACCATTTGGGTAGTTGAGATCATAAATATAGCCGTTGGACTGCATTTTTCCCGCAATAAATGTTGTTTGGTAGACAAGCGTATTGGTACGCGAACAAGTGTATCGGTACCTGCCATAAGAAGAAAGAGCCATTGTACAAAGAAGTATCGGTATGCGGGAGGGTGTATCGGTACGTAAAGTGTATTTTACAAAGGTGCACCGATACGGACTAAGCCTTATAGGTATTAGTTTTGCTTACTAGAATTTGAGAAAGTTGAGAATGAAAAAAGGATCCAGTACGCCTAAGGGCGTATCGGTCTAGTATAACTGATTTTCAAAGTTATAATTCCAATAAAACTGACAAGGCAACGACGATAGGATTTATTACAAAGATTTGAAAATCTTAACACCCTGTATCGGTATGCATAAAGCCGTATCGATACTCAAAGGTCATTTGTTTCTCATGTATGAATGGCATACCGATACGATTACACGTGTATCGGTACCCAATAGCCATTAAGTATAAAACATTTTCCAGTAGCTAAAATCCGTATCGGTACAGCCAAGGGCGTATCGATACTCATGGGCCAAAGTTGGCTATTTGAGTTGAAAAACACTTGGGGTTTTAGTTTTCGACTTAGAAACAATTTGAAGTTCGAATCCTTGTCATTTTGTGAGTCATTTTGAGTACTTAAAAATTTATCCAATTTTACAAATTGGTCCTTGAAATCCTTGTTATATAAAAATTAAATATTAGTTTTACAGATAATTATATAAATAAGAAATTAATATATATATATATATATATATATATATATTCTTCAAATATGCTTAATACGGTTATATTAAAAATATTTTCATAATCTAATTAATATTTATAGATACAAAAATATCGATAACTAATAAACTATTCAAACAAATATTGAATATAATCATATCCTTATATGTCATTTTATTTGTTCAAATAATTAAATAATTATCAGCTATCATTTAATTTTGTCAAACACTTTTATACAATCAACTAATGCAATCCGCTAGTCAAATTAGTTAATACAATCTGATATTAGTTATCAGCTATCTAATAATTGTCAAACATGTTCTTAATCTCAAATTTTTGTAACTTTTTTCAATTTATTCACGATGTTTATTTTGTACTCATTAATCATTGAATTTAAAATTTGTCTTTTTAATGAGGGGATGAAGTGCGTCAGAATGACTAAAAATAAAAAATTATCAAATTAAGATATTAATATAAAAAATTATTCGAGGGTTAAACTGAGAACAATTACTGAATTCATTGACTTAATGCTACTTTATGTAAATTATCTTTGACTAGATAATGCCCTTGCCATGCTTCGGGATTTCAAATTAAAATTTTGAATATGATATTTATATTAACGAATTGAAAATAGCATGATTCAGATTTAAATAAAACAATTTAGTTATAATTAAAATTAAATTAATGTGACAATATCATATAAAACATAAAATAAACTGAAGCATGTCATAAAATATATGAAAATAATTAAGACGTGTCACATCATACAAAATAGCATTTACATGATAATATAGCTTAACTAAATTTAATGATATTACATATTTAAATACACTTATACTTGAGATTTATTATTTAGTTTAGTGGTTAAAAATGTTTATACTGCTTCATTTTGTATGAGTTTAAACCATGATATAAAAATATAATATCTCACTATTTAATAAAAAATTATTCTTTTAAAAAATAAAAAAAATTTATAAAAATGAATAATTTAAGAATACACTTATACATGGTGTAGCCAGGATTGAATGTCATGATGAGCTAAATTATCGAACTTAAAAATATAAGGGTTAATTAAGTATTAAAACTCAAAATTGAATGATAATGTCTAATTTATCTAATATTTAAAATTATAAAGACTTAAATTATCATTAAACCGAAAAATTAAATGCACCAAATTAAAATTTTTAAAAAAATTAATTATAAATATTAAAAAAAAGACAATTGAGTTAAAATTCAATTAATTATATAAAATAAATTAGAGAATATTTCTTTATTAATCAACACATTATATAGATATCACGTTATATAAAAAATTTATGTAAAATCGTTCAATCCATTAAATATATATTAATCAACACATTATACATGATCAATGTTATATAGATATCACGTTGATTAAAAAATTTACATACATAATAAATATAACTATATTGATAAATTTAACGGTTGAAGTGAAAATATTTATCACAAAAATTTATGTATTTAAAATTTAATTAATTTTATATTAATATTATTGGATCTCTCCTCATTATTAATTCAAAAGTTATTTTATTTAAATATTATTATAAAAGTAAATAAATATTAAAAAAATCTTTTAATATTAAATAGACAAAACTATCCTTGGTCGGCCAATGGTAGTAAGGATACAAGAAATTTTAGGGTGAGGCACTGCAACTAAAATGAGACTGATTTTTACTAATAAGATCAACTGAGTGTACGCTGCCCAAACCTTTAGCCGTCTTCTGTTTAGTTTCTCTGTCTACTTCTAATTTTGTCTCTTCCGTCACCGGAGCTGCTAAAATATGAAGTCAAACGGCGGCGGCGCATCACGAATCCGTCGCGAAATCGTAGCTCTTAAGGACGAAAAGGCTCGGATAGAGCAAAAGATTCTGGACCTCGAATCTCAGCTCCAAGAGGAAGCTTCATTAGCACGTCAGCAACAGCAAAACGATAGCGTCTGCGATGAGTGTTGTCCTTCGGTGTCCGCCGCTGATGCCAATCTGGCTCACGGATTGACGGCGGATAGTATTTACCGTTACAGCCGCCATCTTTTGCTCCCTTCTTTTGGAGTCCAAGGTATAACCAAAAAAGGGAAATATTTTCGTTTCTTGGATTTTCATGTTGAGTTTTGTTTAAATTTGTGAAATTATGGCTGATTATGGCTAATTACGTTATTAAATTGAATAAAAAGTTTTACTCTCCCCCTCTAAATGTCGATAAATTTAAGAATTCAAATGATAAGTTTCTTGAATCGAATGGTTATTTGAAAGAAATTAGCTTTTGTGATGTGCAATAGAAAAATATATCTGGGTTATTTTAATTCTCTTGGAATCATATTTTTTAATTATTTATTAGTCTTTTAGTAATTTAGTTTCTTGGTGTGTTATAGCGCAATCGAATCTCTTGAAGTCTTCAATATTGGTTGTTGGAGCTGGAGGCTTGGGTTCTCCGGCTCTATTGTATCTTGTGGCTTGTGATGTTGGTAAGTATAAGATGCAGGCATGCAACATTTTTGAGGCATTCCCGATATTTCCTTTAGTTCTTCTGACATCATGATTGAAAAAGGGATTTATAGTTTTTTAGGTCGCTTGGGAATCGTTGATCATGATGTTGTTGAACTTAATAACATGCATAGGCAGGTATAAGTTATAGATTCATGATATTATTTATGTAAAATGGGACTGTTTTTTCCGTTCAAATTATATCCGGTTGTTCTAATCATGTTGTACTCATGATCATGAATTACTCAAGATGAGTATACATGCTTCAGATTTTTAGTCATTTGTTATCCTACATCCTTAAATTTTATATTTCTCTTATTTCATCGATTAGAACTGAAGGTGAGAAATTGTAATGCTAAATTAAATAGAATAAGCTGCATATGTGTGTTAACTTTATGTTATTGAAGCGTTAACTTAGAGCTTCCATATTCTTGTTTGAATGATATTTATGTATCAGTCCTCACATATTTCTTCCCTATAATCTTGAATTGTGACTAATTGACTTTTACATAACTATCGATCTGATGTGCTGCAGGTTATTCACACTGAAGCATATATCGGTCAGCCTACAGTAAAGTCTGTTGCTGCTGCTTGTTGCTCGTATGTAACGTTTATGGGATCCATCTCTGTTACAATAGCCTCAATATTACATTTCAGTATTGGATAAAACTTTGCTGCTTGTGGTATCTTTCGTGATTTCTTTTATGGTTTGCTTTGCTGGTTTTTTTAATCTAATATGGAGTTAAAATTCCAGGATCAACTTCACTATACAGATTGTTGAACACGAACAAGCTTTACGCACATCTAATGCTTTGGAAATTTTGAGCCAGTATCCTTTTTGACGCATAGAAACGTTATATTTCATTTCTTTTTCAGTGAATCATGTGAGGTGTGATTTCTGTACCTGCAGACATTTGTTAGATATGACATAGTAGTAGATGCAACTGACAATTCTCCCAGTCGTTACATGATCAGTGATTGATGTGTTATGTTGGGAAAGGTACCTATATCAGTGCTATCTCCGTAGTTTATTAAACTATTTGTAGTGCTAAAGAAATGTATCCTCATTTTGCAAGCTCGTTCAGGCTGATATTAATACCCACGTTACTAGGACTCTGGTTTTGGATACGAGTATGTTGATTTTTTCCTTCAAGTTTTTCTATGTATCTGGAGGGTTGCATCTTCATAATCATGTCTGAATATGCATATATTCTAACTGACTCCAGTATTGATTGTTTCCGTGTTTATATGCAGCCTCTAGTATCAGGTGCTGCACTAGGATAGGAAGGACAGGTATGCTCTGCAAGCCGTATTTTCTATTTCATGGAGTACATGAATTAGCTTCCTTTTTGGTGTGTTTAACACATCTTACTCAAACTTCAAATCCTACTTACACAGTTGGTTTATTGTGTAGCTGACAGTATATAATTATAAAGGGGGTCCATGCTATCGATGCCTATTTCCAACCCCACCTCCTGCAACTGCTTGTCAAAGATGTTCGGATAGTGGCGTTCTAGGAGTTGGTATTGTCAAATTATTGTTTCCATTTTGTGACCCATTTGGCATTTGCAATACCTCATGGAAATAGAGTCCAAAGAACCCTCAGTAGTTATCATATTTTTCGGTTCCAGTGCTTATTGATCTACATTTCTTTTCAGTTCCTGGAATTATTGGTTGTCTTCAAGCTCTAGAAGCCATTAAAATAGCAAGTGATGTTGGTGAACCACTTTCTGGGCGAATGCTTCTTTTTGATGCGCTGTCGGCTCGAATTCGTATCCATATACTGAATATGTTTGCTGCTTGTCGCGTGCAGTCTCCACAAAAGCTGAAACTACTAACCCCTTATTCTAGAATAACCAGTAAGGAGGACAAAGAGAGGGTTGTAAGTGGGGAACTACACATTTTAGTGGACGTGCGACCGGAACACCACCACAATATAGTTTCTCTTCCCAAGTCATTGAACATTCCACTGACGAGCTTAGAGACTCGGTTGCCCGAGATTTCTTCGGCACTTAAAGAGCAAGAAAAGGAGGGGAGTGGATTGGGAGCGAATCTGTATGTAATATGCAGAAGAGGAAATGATTCTCAAAGGGCTGTCGAATGCCTCCGTACCATGGGATTTGATATAGCCAAGGGCTTAGAGGCTCGGTTGCCCGAGATTTCTTCGGCACTTAAAGAGCAAGAAAAGGAGGGGAGCGGATTGGGAGCGAACTTGTATGTAATATGCAGAAGAGGAAATGATTCTCAAAGGGCTGTCGAATGCCTCCGTACCATGGGATTTGATATAGCCAAGGATATTGTCGGGGGCTGGAGTCATGGGCCAATGATGTTGATCCCGATTTTCCTATGTATTAAGTAGGAAAGCTGTTTGTGTTGTAACATGATTGGTTCTTTGTTGCTGTTTTGCGAGCTTTGTCTGGTTTTTGAAGCTCCACTGCAATGTCATAATATTCACCCGCATCGTTCAATTATTTCCAAAAATTATTCCTTAGCATTGATTTTCCCATATATTATGATTTGTCATGTTGCAAGCAATGGTTTAGAAAGTGAGGCTAATTCTATCATGAAGTATACAAGAACATGGCATGTCAATGCTTATTGAATATCATATGTTTAAAAAGATAATATAAACTTAACTTCCAAGCCAAGTAGGTGAATCCAAAAAAACAGAGTAACATACAAATGACCTTCGGGTTTTCATAGCAGAAAAAGCTCTTGCCCTACCATCCAACTAGCAACAATTTTAAAAGAGCCATCCTAATATAAAGACCATTCTTTGCTTGTCTAAAATAGGCAGCCCTTGGGTCGGCATCGACCTCGACCGTTATCTCGTCAAGCCTCGGGAGAGGATGCATGACCACAGCATGCTTCTGCATCACTTTCAACACATCCTTGTCAACTATATACTTGCCTCGAGCCTCTTCATAAAGATCAATTCTTTCTCCAAATCGTTCTCGCTGGATACGTGTTTGATACACCACGTCACACTTACAGGCCACTTCCATTAGATCAGCGCTTTCTTCCCACTCGACACCCTTTGACGTCAAATAATCTTTAATGTCATCCTGCAGAAGGCGAAACAAGATGAAAACGAACAAATATGGGTTAATTCAGCTTTCTATTGAAAGTCCATCTAACAAGTGTGCCTGTACATATAATATCTGTATATATTAAGGTTGAGTGTAAATACAAGTCATGTGGTTCTTGTAAGTGGCGTTTGTTGAATACGGACCTTCATTTTAACAATGCCGGGGGAGACGAAGTAGATTTTCACATCTAGGTACTTTGCGAGCAAGTACGCAAGCGAACGAACTGTTCTCCCATTGGCAAGATCTCCGACAAGCCCAACTTTGATACCTTCCAATTTTCCTATCTCTCTTTCTATGGTGTAGACATCTAAAAGGGCCTAAACAACATCAAAAGAGAAACAATCTTTTGTTCTCAAATATACATACTAAAAGAAGGAAACCTTGAAAAATTATTAAACATATTCGTACTAGACATATATCCGTACCCAACCCTCATCCTTGAATTTATGTAACATAGTATGCCAATTATTTATGCTAAGAAACCAAACTCAGACATTCCAAATAGATAGCGAACTTAGAAGCAGAAAAAGAAAGAAAAGAGAAGATAAGAGTGAAGATGAACCATATCATACATTACACAGATAACAAAACATGGATTGTTGGTTATTCTTCATCACATATTTTACATTTTACGATTCTTTTGAGAAAGATAATATTGATTGTGACAGCCTGAAGGGTTCAAAGGAAATGAGTAATAAAGTTACCTGGGTTGGATGCTGACCTGGACCATCACCGGCATTAATGATAGGAACCCCTGCTGTAGCTGCTGCTCGTTTCGCAGCACCACTTTCGAAGTGCCGCATCACAATTATATCGGAGTACCCTTCAACAGTCCTTATAGTATCTGCAAAAGAAGCCACATGGTTACGAAGAACACCATAGATAAACAACTTCAAAGAACATTAACCAAAAAAGTAAAGAGAATTTGCCTTCAAGAGTCTCTCCTTTGGCTGCTGAAGAAAATTCCCTAGCATTTTCAGTTGTTAGAACTTCACCACCAAGTCGCTTCATGGCCGACTCGAAAGAAAGCCTAGTTCTAGTTGAGGGCTCATAAAAAAGGGTGGCCATTAGGTAACCTTTGAGCATTTGACTCCCAGGTGATTTCTTTTCGATAGTCTCCATCTCTTTTGCAACTTCAAATATAGCATTTAGAGTTTCCCTATCAAATTGTTGAGCTTCAATCACATCATCGAGATGAAACTTCTTCCCCATTCTATATGC